>JARCZZ010038603.1:24720-42989 GCA_030323915.1 Brotogeris chrysoptera | reverse complement strand
CCCCCGCCGCCGGGAGGGAGGGAGCAGTGGGGAGAGCGGAACGTCAAACGCCCCGAAGCCCCCCGGTCGCACCCCGGGGTGGTGATGGGGAGCCCCTTCCTGCTGCGGCTCTGTGGGCAGGGACCGCGCCGGCGGGGAGCGGGGCTTGGCCGGAGGCGGTTGGTAATGGAGCAGCGGGCGGTGCGTGGTAGCTCCCAACCGAGCTCAGCCGGTCAGGCGCCGAGGCGCTCAGCGGGGCTGCAGCCCGGCTGGTGAGCCCCGTCCCTGCGCCAGCGAGGTGCTGGGGTGCGGCTGGGGGACGGGAAGGAAACGGGGAGCAGAGCGCAGGCAGAGAAGGGAAAGCGGCAGGCGAAGGCCAGAGTCTTGATGAAGGCAGGAGTGCGGGTGAGCCCTTCCACCGGCCTCAAGCAAAGGTGTCATGTCTGGAGGACAGCCGGTGCTGCTCCGGGCGCTCCGGTGCTGGAGAAGCTGGAAGCCCAAGGGAACGTGCCAGGCCTTGTGCCATCGGCGCTCGCATGTGCTGAGGTCCCAGGCCAGGGTGGTGTGGAGCGTGTAGTCTCAAGGCAGGGAAAGCAGCGCAGCGCTGGCAGGCTCAAGTTTGCTTTGTGGCTGCGTATCTGTCAAAACTTGTGGGTTTGCCTGGTCTGTAGCCGGTAGTTTTGATCTGAGTTATGGGATTTAAAGTACACCCTGCAGGGATTCAAACCAAAGGAAGTTTTATACAAAGCAGTTTTACCACGACTTTCATCCACATCAAATTGCGGCTCATCTGGGGTATCTGGCAGGCATGCTGCTCTGGTTTTGTATCTGCAGGAATGATGGTGCCAAGAAGCAGACTCGAATGATGGCTGTGTTGGGGTGCTAATGCCGCAACATCATGTCACGGCACCCTAGGCTTCAAAATACATGGTCTTCTGATCTCAAAAGGGGCTGTTCATGCTTCATTTCTTCCCATTTCAGAGGAAGCTGGACATCAGTGACTGTATATTGACTTGATCCAGTTTGTGTTCAGACTTTAATGACTTCGAATGGTATCACTAGGTGGAGGAATCTAATAGAGGAAAAGTAAGGATCATGCAAACAAGTCCTTTGCACTGTTCAGGGCAAATTGTTATACTTTAAAAGCTGTTAATAAAGTGTACCGTTGCCTGGTTTCTGACTGCAAAGACAACAACAGCGCATGGTTGTCATTGGGCATTTATAGCCAGTGACAGAATTCATGGTGCCTTTTGCAGTTAAATGGTGAAACAGCCAAGTTCGTGACAAAATAGTCCCCGAGTGATGTAATCTATAAAACTATACTCCTGCACAGAAGCAAGCCACGATTTCTGCTCACCTTAACTAACCCAGAAATCTGGGAAAGACAACTTTGCCTTTCTAAACCTGCGGTGAAAGAATGAAAGGAATGTCCCCAATTGTCCCTGAACACAAAGAAGAGTTAATCTGAGGACTGGGAAGCAGTTTCTTCTCCAGAACTGGCATTTTTTTTTCAAACAGTAGGTCTCTAGGACAAACTGAAGCCCATGGAAGAGACATTTTCATCCCTGTTTTCTCTCAAGTTACCTCCATTTTAGGAAGTCTGAGCCACATGGTTAAAACACAGTGAATTAACGTGCAAAGGAGTGCGAGTTGGTTCTTTGCTCCATAGGTGTTACAGAATCACTAGTAAGTGATGCCTTTACCGGAGGAACTGGTGTCTGAATTTGTCATCAGAAGCGATGTATCAAATACATTGGTTCGTTTACGTAACAAAGCAAAGCCATGCAGTTTGCTCTCCCTCTGGAAGTTTTCTGAGGGCTTTGCTTTAAAAAACGCATTCTCCCTAGCAAGTAAGAATGAGAGAATTGATACTTGCAATGATCTTAGCAATTACTGCCGGGTTTAAGCTACATCCGAATGAGCAACCTCTCTGCACCCCGCCAGGGGCCGGCTGACTTCCGTCAGAACAAGGATGGCCGCAAAATCCCTCCTGTTGGAAATGTCTTAAGGGGTCAGAGACTTGTTTTGCGCTATTAATTTGGGATTACTCTGGGTAGGTGAAACACTACTCCAATACTTCATCTTGGTGTGAGAAATATTTGTTTCACGAGAGGAAAAAAATCACCGAAGGATTCAAATCGCTCTCAGCTCCAGATGGAGTAACGTCAGTCAGAATATGCTCAGATCCTTTGCTAACAGCCAACTGCATTCAGTCGTTTCAGAAAAAGAACCCCGTCCCTGACAGTATCTTCCTGCTAAGGTTTAATCTGTCTGTATACATGGTTTGTTAGTGTGAGTGCAGATGATGTGCAGAGTTTAGGACAGCATAGCTACCTTGGTCACAGTTCTAACATGGAAACAACAAAAGTTCAGAAAAAGCATAATTTTATTGCTCCCCATCAGTTCAATACCAATAGAATTACCTCAAAAAGCAGACTAGAAGTGCTGGAACTAGTCAGGCCAGGTGTCCTGGGCAGCAAAACTGGTGTGTAGTTATCAGTACATAGGAACCAATCCTTATTTTTTTCCCCTTTCTTAAAGGATGCAGCCAGAGAGAAAGCAAGCCCTCTTCGGCACCTGGATAAAGCTAGAAATGGTCAATCAATGCATGCTCAGGAAGGCAGCAAAACCAAATCAACAGGTGGCTCAGCCCTATTCTCTGTGCTTCAGTTCCTGCACGTAAGAGCAGGCAGGACATGCTCACACTGCCCAAACCCATACTGCTGCCTTGCATGTGCGGGTGCATTCTTGGTGGGCTGTCGAGGGAGGCAGGAGATTGTACAGCCCCAATAGGAGGTTTCTCTACCTGAGGGACCTTGTGCAAAGCAGCAAGGTAATTAAACCGTGCAGGAGGGGCCAGGTCCTGGGGGCTGTCCTGCTGACTGGACCGTGTCTAACTTCCATCCCACTTTGTTTTCCTGTACTAGATGACCAAAGGGAGCAGCAGCATCGCACACAAGTAACCTGAGATGCGGAGGGAGACAGCAGCAGCTTTTAAGTTAGACCACCAGGTTCGTGAGCTCGCTTTTCCTCCTCTGGTGATGTCACCAAGAAGACTTAATTAGATGGTAAAAGCCAAGTGGAATATCTGCCTGGAGCACGGCCTCTGCTGCCGTTCGTGTTAATCCCTGGGGCAGCCTGAGTGGCAGCAGTAAAGGCTGAGGATATTGGCAAGAGCATCTATAAAAGCCACACTGAGCTGGGCTGCCAAGCTCCGAGACAGGTCTGCAAGCAACATGGTCACCCCCACGTGTTGTTGGTGACTCTGGTGCTCCTATTCTCAGGCTGCCAAAAGAGACAGGAGATTGGTAAACTGAATTTTAAGCAGACATTTCCTGGTGCCTAGTACGCTGAGGTGGCATGTTTTTTAGATGTCTCAGCTACGGTAGCAGAATGAATATGTAGGCCTTTGGGAAATATAGGGTGTTTGCTGTTAGCATTTTTTTTTCTGTGCCCTCAGCAGTTCGCAACTGTCAAAACAAGGGCAAACCTCTTGCCTCGTGATGTAAAAGCTGTGCTACAAACTTGTGGATGGAAGGAAGTTCGCACTAGAACAAGCACAGGAAACCACAGAGCTGCAGAAAGGACGCGTTAATGGAAAAAAGGTTGATGTCCTGGTACTGTGTAAAGGCTGTGGAAAACTACCAGCTCGCACTGTCGGAGTGTAGGACTGCCAGAGAGTGCCCTCAGTTAAGCCGTAGCATGCCCGTTCCGGGCAACTTCATTCCACAGATATTACTGAAGGCAGAAATTTCCCTCCATCTGCAAGAACAATGCCTCACCAACCATTTTTCTAAACGATGAAGTAAGAGCATGAAGCAAGCTCAGTTTTCACCAGCTGGTTAAATTAATACGAAGCCGGATTTACTTTATTGCTCATCGTTACGGGCTTTGCGTGCGCATTTGTTTTGCATGTCCCTGCTGTTGTATCTCCTCAAATTACACAAGGGTTAGTTGTCAGAGGAGCTGAGGATGGGAAGCTCAGAGGAAGTGAAAATGAACCATAATCACAACATTTTAGAGAGTGGAAAAGGAAACTTACCTAAGCAGCCAAGGCACAAGGAGGTGATTAAATAACTGTCTCAGCTATGGGACTGCAAGGGATAAAGACCTCTTAACTTCTGATTTTTAATGGAGCCATAGGAGTTTGGCCTCCTTCATAGCCTGAGCAGTGCAGAAGTGGGACTTCATAGCCTGAGCAGTGCAGAAGTGGGACTTCATAGCCTGAGCAGTGCAGAAGTGGGATGCTTGTCTTGGCCTTCTTCTCACACCCCTTCTCTAGCTCCAGAGTAATTACTACCTATTTAACTTAGCAGGTAGCCTTTTCTTTATTGTTTCTTGGCTAGTGAAATTGTTCAGTGTAGATGTCTTTTTCACCTGATAAGGAAAGATCTTCTCTGGTTAAGGATACCCTCAGGCAACTCCATCTTACCCTTTTTTTTTTTGTGAGCTTGTTAGTTTTTGCTATCATCCTTAGATAATGCAGGTATTTAGGGATGGAGTGAAATCTGATTTACAACATAAGGGATAATAATTCCAGGTTTTGTAGTGGCTTTTATGCAAGAATACCAAATGCTTCACTAACATTAATTAGCTCTCTCAAAGCATTCTGTTGAGGCACTGATAGCTATTTGGCAAAATAGCTGCAATAGGTAAAACGCAAAAATACATTTAAGCGTACTTACATCAAAACAGATGCAAAACCAGATGTGAGTTGCTGAAGGGCATGTAGCAAATCAGCAGCGTATCACTGATACGTGTTTTGGACATCCTACATCCCGTCTCATAGTGCTTCTCAGTGCTCCAAGAGATTTCCAACCTGAAGATATTTCAAAGTGTTCTGCTAAGTTAAATGTAAGTACACGGGTAGATGGCTGCCACCAAGGACTCAGCATAAGTAAACAGGTCTGAATATTAGAACCACATTTTGGTTTGGAGTTGTTTGGGCCAACATCGGAGCATATATGAAATAAACCAGAAGTTTCATCTTGAGAGTCAGCAGAGAAGGGAAAATAACCACAGTTCAGCTAACACTTCAGAAAAGAGCATCTTTGATGAAGCAGTTCAGTGCAATGTCAGCCCTGGGCACAATTACTGGTAGTGGCACTGCAGTGCTCTGCAGAGGTGCTGGCTGGGATCTCCGCTTTTGTACACTTAGCGTTGCTTAAACACACACTTGGGTGAAGTCTGGCAGGAGCCTGCAGTCCCGAATTCCCCATCCCAGATAGGAGATGGCTATGAACCACAGAGGGAAAAGAGACTACCCTTCCTCCTTCTTTTATCTTATCTTGCTAGCAAGGATTGGGTAATTTACAAAAAAAGCTTTTGTTAGGAAAGAGTCTCAAATCCAGACTGAAACCTCTGATCAAAATTAACGAGGCTGCCCTGAGATTACATGATGTACCTGAGGACTGAAAACACTTGTCCAGGATGTCAGGGACCCAGGTTCCTGCTTTGCTTCAACTGTTGAATTTGCAGATGGGTCTTCGGCAACTTCTGTAGGAGTAAGACTACAGTTGTGACTTTGGATGCTTGAGGGAGGACCTGTCTCTGTCTTGTCTTTGGAACTATTCAGTTCAGTGTGAATCATTTGTTATGAAGTGGGCAAAGAAACAGGCTGCTGCCCAGTGAACCTCTTGTTGGACATCAGGGAACTGCACAGTGATGACCTCTGTCCCTAGCACATGAGATCTGCCAGCAAAAAGAACCTATCCAAGAAGCTATTGAACTGTTTCCGCACATCTCTGCTGCAGGTACTGCAGGAAATGCTGCAGGTGGTTTGCTGCTGTCATGCTTCTGAATCAGTAACTTGCTCTGGTCCAGGGAACTAGGTTACAGGATTTCTCTGGACATTCTTTGTAGGATTTTAGGTAATCAATAAGTTGGGACCACCGTTTATTTCACCACCGAATCAAATTCAACTGCTCCTCCCGCTACCATGATGCCATGTAGCACATTTGCTTTGCTACCACACACCATGCCAGTGCTGGCTGGTTTTCCCTGACTGCACAAGTGATTCTTACACCTCATATCATTAAAAGTTTGTTAAGTGCTAATGGTCTTTGTCAAAGAATAGGTGGTATGTAATTACCACAAATTTCCCAGGACAATGAGACACTCAGAAGCAAGTGTGAAATGATAGAGACTTTAAGAAAAACTACTTGGCTAAAGAATGTGTATGTATCATTTACAGCGATTTGGGGGTTTTACAAAAATAATTGCATTTTAATGTTTTTCACTTCATATTTTCTGATGTGTTTAAACAATTTGTTTACTACACTTCTGAGGTTCTGCCTTAAGAGGCTCTGTTTCCTTTCTTAAGTAGCGTTTTTAATACCCTGAAGATCGAACTCGCGGTAGTCCTATGTAACAGACTTTAAATATTAATAGCAGCATACTAGTAATGCTGTAGGGAATAATAGTATCTTCTTTAAAATATATATACCAAAATGACTTTAATAAATAACATTACAAATCTGATGATAGACTAAAAGTAATAGAATTTTAATTCATACGTATTTGCTCCCTTATGCCCGCTGTTCTAACAGTTCTTTCAGAAACATTACCATAAAAAGATCTGAAATTTCAGTAAGCCTCCAACAGCACATCATATTTGTCTTTGCACAGCCTCTGCTGTTTCCAAATAAAGAAGTGTTTGATCTCTCTTAATGTATCCAGATACACTGCACAATGACTGTCTGCCCAGGACTGTTTAGATCTGCTCCTTCTCATTTATACATTGGCTAACACTTGTTTGCAGGGGCAACCGAAGCTTACCTTATCTATTTGTGGGTTAGGAGTTTGAGTTTAAGCTGCTGGCCTCTGCTGGCTGCATAAGGCAGTGAGGTATCATTACAGACGCCTTTATACGGCTCACTTCGGGGGGAAGAGCAATAAAGGCAGGCTGAGAAAATTCCAGCTGTTCATGAGCATTATCTCTTTTGGGGAATGGCTGAAGACTTTGGGAATTGTATAGAACAATGTCAGAAGGTAGTTTGCTACTCAGTCAAGATCCAAAGTCTGATGACCTTTACATTTTCAAAGGTCAAGTGGCATATCCACGTAGATAGGTACATACATAGGTATGTAGTGTTCCTGCATTTAAAGGAGAGCTTTTCTATCACAAGCAACTCAGCTCCCTTGTCAAAACATCACATTTCCAAAGAACAGCTCTGCAGAAAGAGAAGTATCCGAGATCATGGAGCAGTGTGCAGTCATTAAGGAGTTTTTATTGTAGAAACCTTGAAGAAAGGCAGTTCCAGTTCAAGAGAAGAATATTTATTAATACAGAAAGATAAGCAACCTATGCAAGTAACTGGAAGAAAGGCTTGTGTGCCACCAGAATGGTTATCACTCCCTGTGTAATTCAGTTCATTTGGAGAAAGCCTTTGCTCCAATTCAGCCCTTATCAGGCAGTCAAAACATACATGTGTGCAAGTATAATAAATAATCCTTTCTGCTTTCATCTAAACTGGGACTTTCAATCTTCTTTTAGCTGTGCAACTGTAAAGCCTTCCAAGTGACTCTACAGCTTCCCACATGCCAAATGTAAGCCCACTTGCCAGCAGGATGGCTTTTTTGCTTGTACCTTTGGGTGGACCCCTTAAAATTGGAGACTCATAAGTGCACACAGACAAAAAAGGACAAAAGGCACCAATTTAAAAGGCTGCCCCTTAGGAGCAGCTGGAATCTGACTGCATGGAACACACAGAAAAACAAGTAGAAAAGCATACTAAAAACAACAGTCAGAGATGAACAAGGTGGGAGGAAGCAGTAGTAGGGCATTTGCTGGCTCCCAACTGCTCTGAGAGTGTAAATCCTCCATGTACTGCTCAGGAATACGTTGTCCCTACCACTGAAGGAGCATTACCAGCCATTCACACAAAAGCAAGGCGTGTTCTAAAGAACGATTAGGGCTTTTTTCCCCTTGCACTAGAGATGTTATCTATGCCATGTGCTGCAGTTTCTGCTCTAATAAATACCTTCGTTTAATGAATAATATGTAGGGGAAGATTCCATGATGTAAAGGACTGGTTAGACCAGCTACAAACCTACTGAAGAGTTTCAGACTGATAGAGTATAACATTTTGTCAAGTTCAGCTGCACATTGATGATGGGTTTTTTTTTCCTGTGGGAGGTATGCATTTTCCTTTTAATGTGCTTCTTTCTCACATGGACAGTGTGGACTTAATATACACCTGCATATTTGTGAATATTGGGCAGAAAAGAACTTGCTCCTCCCCAAGATATTTTCCACTGCCTTTGCCAAATCTTAAGCCTAAACCCAGATTGGGCAGGTTCAGTCCATAGAGAGCTGTGGAGAAGGGGAGGACAGCGCTGCTGAACCAACCTTTGGAGAGGTTTAACATTCACTCCTGCCACGCAGGGTTGATTTGGTGGTATCTGAAAGATGCAATATGGCTAATGCATACACCTGGCCCACAGCAGTACACCAGACCTGCCAAAGTCAAAGGGAAGAATTGCTCCTTTTTCCCCTTCAGGGCATCTTCCAGCAGCCTCAGTGCAGAGCACAACCATCAAGGCGCATCTCACAATCACTCAGGGTCAGACAGGTCCTGCCCCAAGGGATGCCAGCTGAACAGAAGCGGGCAGGAAAAAAAGCCACACGAGGCTGTATTATTTTTCCATCGCACACTATCTGACCGCTAGTCCAGGCTCCTGCAGTGCCCTCTACCCACAGGACAGAGGAAAGCATAACCTACTGCAAAGCATTGTGAAACTGGAAGATGCATATTAGGGAGAGAGTTTCTCAGTGTTAGAGATGTACAGCACCCTGATGAAGGAGGGAATTGAAACATCCACTACTCTGCAAAGGTGATGTCCCTGCAGCCAGGCAGAGGCAGCCTGACTATGCACCGCAGAGCGGATCTGCAGAGACCAGGCACAGCGAATGGAAAAGCACCTTATCTTCATGGTGATCTGGTGATTCAGTCTCAGGATTTTCTGTTAAGTCTGGTAACATGAGAACAAAGTGTCATTTACTACTACGTGATTCAACTCAATTCAGGTCAGGTTGCTAACTCATTCTATTAGAGCCACCATATTGGGTGATAGAATCCCAGAATAGTCCAAGCTTTGATATGAATCTCAAGATGTTTTCTTTCACAGGGAGCTCAAAGACAACCTAGAATGCGTTAAGATTTAGAGAAAGACAGTCTTTATTAGACAAAAAACCTGTTAGATCAGAAAATCCCAAGTGACTAAGTAAGATAGTAAGACAGAGGAGTAGTTTAAAAGGCTTATAAACAAATCTCTGCCTGCCCATTGTATCCTAGAAAGTCAGCCCATTGCTCTCAAGATACCATTTGGAGTTTCTTGGTGGGTTGCAACTATCTGTTGAGTCTCCTCAGCTCTCTGTGAAGTTTTCTCTACATGGACATGGAGCTCAAAGTGTGCTTGCTGCATCTCTCAGTGCTCTCTCGCTTCCTTGCTGTGCTGCAAATTGCTGCCTTGCTAAAAGCCTTGCTGCTGCTCCCTCTGATCCACCTCACAATCCAGATGTCTCCTTCCCTAGGGCAGATTAAATTGGTCCCTAAGGGAAAGAGCATCCCTTCTCCTTCCAGAGGTCTCTTCTTACAGGGAGATAACCTATGAAGCAAGAGCAAGTGCGTCCATAACGAATAGCTGTCACTGTTAGTCAGCAGATGGCAATCAATATTTGTTACTCTGTGAGCTGTGCTAGGTGATCTGGTGACATGACTTGACTTCCCGGCCTTTGCCTGTGGTAGCACTACAGGTGCCTCAGCTCAAGGGATCTGCTCTAAGGACCAGCACTGAGAAACATGCTTTCCAACCTCTTTAGTACACACAGGCAGGCTAGGGGGGGTGCGTGCAGTGAGGAATCAGCCCTCAAGTCTGCAGGGCAGGAACAGCGGATGTGATGCAGATGAAGATAAAAAGAGAAGACGTCATAAGATCCTCCCACAAGCTAGACTTCGTAAGTCTGAAGAGGAACTTTCAGCATGCAAAACTTAGAAAGAGGACATTTCTAAAGAAAGCCACTTGCTCTGACAGTATTTGGGGGTGGTGGGTGTGAGATTCACAGTGTTGAGACACTGAATTTGTCAAAAGATTGGGAAGATTCTTTAGCCAAGAAGCCCCAACAAATATCTGTTGGGAACAGACTCCTTGTCAGATCTGATTGAAGCTATCAAGGGATATGGTATCACTGTATCTGTTGCCAATAAGTGTTCTCAGAGAGTGATATAAAACTGAAATACATGTATTTAAACGTAAAGAAATACAAGACTTATTCTATTAAATGTAATTTTCTGTCACATTGGATGTGAAGAGAAGGCTGCAGAAGCAACACTTCTTTCTTTTTCAGGAGGTTGCGTAAATGTATGGTCAATGTTGTGTGTGTATGTGTATTATGCATGCCAAAGTAATTGTCAACAAAAGCCTAATGACTGAAGGAGTAAAGAACAGGCTCTTCCGTGTTCTGCCAACAGTTCAAGATTTTAGTACTTCTGAGCCCATTTTTTTCCAAAAAAGCACTTTTTTTTCTTTTTTTTTTCTTTTTCTTTTCTTTTTTTCTTTTTTTTTTAACCCATACTGTTCTTGTGCATGAGGAAATAACTCCCACCCGGGCATCCACCGCTTTGTCACCTTTTAACTACGCTATGAAAACCTCTGGAGCACCACCATGATAACTGCAAAGCATGTAGAAGCAGTTCCACATACACATGCTAGAATGTTCTTAATGCAGGCAATAAACTCCCAGTCCTGACTAAGTGCTGTGACCTTCCTCCTGCCACTGTGCCCGTTTCATCCATTTTGCCTTCTGTGGGTGTGCAGTTTTCCAACGGGAGGACCTGCGATGGTACTTTTAAGAAGGCATTCAACCGTCTGCAGCCCCGGAGATAAAACCTCCATAACTGAATGAAAATCATCCGTGATAGAAGCTGGGCATACCCAAAACTCAGGGAAGCTGAGACCAAGGGCTTCTATGAGTTCCACCCATCTTGTTCCTCTGGCGTTTTCACCCGACAACACTAAATGAGTTGGAAACACTTTGGGAAAAACCTCAGCAGCGCGCAACCTCGCTGCCGAAAAGTATTCCTTGCTCAGCAAAAAAGGGAAAGTGAGTAAAACAATGTGAACAATTTATATCATTCCACTTAAACAGCTTTTCAAAGGGCGCTGTGTGGGCATACCACAATTATTCATTTTTAAGCTGTATCTCACTACTGTTATGAAGTGGGTTCTGCGAACTGGCTGACTGAGGCACTGTGAGGCTGAACCCACTGGCTCCCAACAGCCCTGCCTTGCTGAGAGTCTCCGAGGTTAAGCTCAGAACATCTCATTATATCGTGTGTGCCATTTTCACAGCAAAAGCAACCGCTATCCTAACAGTGGCGTTACAGCTGAAACAATGACCTGTGGGCGCTTTGTGTGCAGAAGTGCCAGCCTCCGCTCTCACAGCATCCGAGTTCAGCTTTTTATATCAAGAGGTCAGAAGACATGAGGATACAAGGTGAAGCTTTACTCTCAGAACTTTCTCAACGTACGGTGTACCTACAATCGGGACAACACTGGCAGAACAAAAGACCATGGCCTTGAAAAATCTTTTTCTAAGTCTTGCTATATATTTGCTAAATCACACAGGTACAATGTACAATGGTACAATTAAGCTCACACGTGTGCAAGCGCCTGGATCCAGAGGGCTCAGTTCTCAGTGAAACCAACAGTGGAGAATATACACACCCTTCTGAGCCCCCTTTCACTTTTGGAACAGTGTTTAATAGTCCCAGTGTAAACAAAAGGTTTCTCTTTCCCTGAGCTGTTTGGGCAGTAGGTCACAGCGTGTTATGCGAAGGGCGGTGAATGTTTAATTTTCCTACATACAGTCTTGGACACTCATGGGTGTATCTGCTTGATCATCTGGACTTTCTGGAAGCACCCTCTAATGAGCCTCTCTGCTAACCAGTGTGGTTTAAGCATACATGAAAGGGCTGATCAGAATCTTATCTTTTTCCTTGAGCTTTAACTGATGTTTTGCCTAATTAGAGCATTCTTTCATTTTTGATTCTTTTTTTTTTTTTCTAAATGTCAAAGCTGGTTGCTTCAAAGGATAATTTCAATCACCCCTGCAGGAAGAGAGAAAATTGCTCAGAAAGATA
The DNA here is from genome assembly GCA_030323915.1 of Brotogeris chrysoptera. Lineage (NCBI taxonomy): Eukaryota > Metazoa > Chordata > Aves > Psittaciformes > Psittacidae > Brotogeris > Brotogeris chrysoptera. The sequence continues at coordinate 30,867 of JARCZZ010038603.1, read as the reverse complement.
AAAGAGAGCGCAAGAGAGGGAGGTGCAGACAGATAGACAGAGTGCAGAACAAAATATCTAATGAAAGCCTGATCCTACTCCCACTACAGTGAATCTGCAGAGAAAGTAGAGATCAAATATAATTTTTGCATCTAAGACACATCCATGACAATATACCAGAATAGTAAGTGCAACTTTTGTGACATTCATAAGAGATAGTTTGGATGAAGCTCCCCTCCTTCAACAAGGCAGATCATAGCAATTCTGTGCTCCAGGTATCATATTGCTGATACGCATTCCAGCTCAGAAGAGCTCCACAACAGCTAATTTTAATTCCGTATTCTCAATTCCTTTCTTTTTTCCACCAGCAATTTAACTTCAATGGGGTAGGCCTTATATCACAATACCACAGTACGTTTTTCCCCCAAATACACACCACGTAACGTATTAAAGCTTTGTGACAGAAATGTATTATTTGACATATATTTGTAATATTTTCATGCTCTGCAATCAGTTCAGTGTGTTTCTGTTCTGGGTCATACTGACAGAAATGTGAAAATGTAGAAGAATTCAGAAGAGTGAACTGTAGTTGCATCATTATGCTCATATCAAAAATATCAGTCTTGCTTCAGCCTAGGCTGAAATGTCTTATCTATACATTTTATCTATACAGTGCCTTATCTATACATTTTAACAAACAAAACTGAGGACCCGATGCTGCAAACAGTCTGTAAATACAGAACCAGTGACTTCAACGGGACTCTGCATGGAAATAAGAGTGTCTATGCAGTACTGCACCATGCCATGCAGATGTAGCCAAAGAGAAAATTCACACCAGCTTCTTCAGTCATTCAGCGCAAGTTTCTCATTTCCAGAATAATGCTTATGCTGCCTGTGTAGCTGGTGAATAACAGAGGCTATAATTACTGGTGGGGGGAAGAGATTATTCAAAGCACTGAGGTTTAACACCAAAAGCAGGTGATTTGGTTAGCCTTCCCAAAACCATTTAACTTAAGTTCTGCGAAGGACCAGGATATTTCATGGCACTGAATAGACACAGATAGGTCCTAGCATTTAGAGGAAGAACCTATCCACTATTAAAAATGTTCTTAGGAAAACATATCTGCATTGTATCACACAGAGACACAAGTAAATCTAAGAACCATGGATATTTCTAGCCTAAATCTGGTATTATCCAATTACCCAGATTTCCATGTGAAAGAAAGAGACAAATTCAATTGCAAAAAATGAAAAAGCTCAAAGATCAGTGAGTCTTGACTCTTCCCTTTCTAAATTACATAGCAGCAGATTATCTGCCAGTGTCCATATTTTAGAAACGTCAAAAAAGAAGGTGTAAGGATAAGATGGATGGCTTAAGGGCTGGAAAGCCTGCCTTCGTTCCATCACTCAAGATAAACACTTGAGGGGACCTGATAATGATCTCCTAACAAGCTCCATACAGAAAAGACTCGTGACACCAGGAGGATAATTAAACTAGTAGCAAATAGTACTACAAGATGCATTGATTGAAAGCTAAAAAAGTTGAGAGCCAAACAAAAGACATTTGTCTTTTTTTGACATGTCACACCAGTAAAACGGTGACCAATTAGGGAGCTACTGCACTGACATCACCTCCCAGGTCCCCACTCTGTGGTGACCAGAGCACACTCCAACCCCAAACACATGATTGGGATGTGATTTGTTTGGCTTACAATTAACTTTCTGGATGTGTTATAGGTGTAAACATACACATGCAGTCACATAGGCGCATACACAGGAATGTCACGTGAATCTCACAAGACTGCTGCTTTTCTAGACTCTAGCCAAGGAATACAAGAAATAGCCTAATAGAATAGTAAGCCCAGTAAATATCCTTGTCCCAACTTCTTTGCTCTATTGTGTGTTCTTTAGTTTGGATCTACGTCCCCTGGATAGTCAGGGCCTCCTACTCAAAGCTTTTCTTGTGACCCTTTGATTGTTCTTGCATTTCACCAAAGTATACCTGGTCCCTCAAAGAAGTCACAGGCAAAAGTCTCAACTCCGGGAATTCTTATTTATTTAATTCAATCTATTGCCTACTAACAAAAACTTCGGATCATTAATTCATGTAATTAATTTGAGGGGGAAAAAGGAGTGCCAACGCTTAAGACCTTTTCTTCTTTCTAGGAGTGGGCACAATCTGAACATAAATCTATTTATTATATACTCCACCCCTTGCTCTGGTCAGCTAGATAATTTGGATTAACATTATCATAGTACCTACTGCATACAATTTGTCCCTGTAAAACATACAAGCAAGAACATCAAACCAGTTTAAACTATTCATTGTACCTTAGCGTAACAACCATTATCTTAGTTCAGAGATTAACATTACTAGTAGAGATACTAGTAAGTTCATAAATCCAACTCGGAGTTGTCCAGGCCCCAAATGGATGGTGAACGCTCTGCATAAGCCTCTCCTCGTAAGTAAAGCGATGCACTGAGGGTGGCAGCTCTCCTGGAGCTTGTTCCATGTCCTGAAGCATTAACTGAGCTCTCACCTTGCTCCAGCATTTGTAATCCCTTAACCTTCACCTTTTGAACTGTGAAGGGCTTTTTCTCTCACTTCATCATATCCCCCACCTCCCTTCAGGAATACGTGAATCCCTACACACTAAAAAAACCCCGACAGACATACTAAAATTGCAAAGTGTTTACCTGCATCTACGATTTCCAGCTAAGGAGAGGTTAAAGAGGGAGCAGCTATGGAGTTCCATTTTATTCCATGTTATCTTCTATTAAGATGAACATGCTAGAACCACACGTGCTTTATATAGCCTGGGCTTTGTCTCATTTGACATACTTTAAGAAAGACGTTCATATTTAGTTAGCATTTGAGCTAAACCAAATGGGATGTTGCAGAAAAAGCTCTGTAGAAGGCTACCCAAGCAATGCAATTAGATTTAATTAGGCTTACAGTGGAAGAAAGCTACATAGGCACCACATTAACACACATGCAAAAATAGAACAATAATGGGGAGCGAAAGGGGGAGAACACAGAAAGCTTATCAGCAAAATAAATGGGAAGAAGTGGGGGGGAAGCGGCTGGCTGGGGCAGGCCTGGAGCCTTGCCTAGTTGAGCAGTACAGGGAGGGCCAGGCGCATTCAGAAGTATTCCTAGGGCAAACGTGAGCCTAACGTTACCAAGAAGCAACATCTTTAGCTCATCAGGGAATTCTGGGTGCAAGACGAAGACACATTCCTGGCTGGGATTCATAACGTGTAATCTTTACATCTTTTTGGCCTCAGAAAGAATCACATTACATGTACAGGACAGGTTTGCTGGGTTTTTTCCTTCTGCTCGTCTGAGGACAGCATGCTTTTCACAAACTGATCAAAAATAAATAGGAGAAGCAGCTGTAGGTAACATAAATAGTAGCTGTGAACTTGAAAAATAGTGAGGACTTCTGATCCATCCTCTTGTAAAAGAATAGGCTATTCTGCTTGGCCACAAGACCTGAAACCGTCTGCAGACACAGTGGAAATTCTAACGGTATTTCAGTGAAATAATTGTTGTTTGCTGCGTAGTTACCTGCATTTATTTCTGCTAAGGAAGGAGACAAGTGATCAGTGAGGGCAATGGGCTTCATAAATCATTTCCTAAAGAAAGAAAATGACATGGCTGAAAACACAAATGCACCAGAAGAGAAGACAATAAAGGTATTTGTCCTAAAAAAAACCCATAGTTAACAAGGCTGAAGCACTTCACTGTGTTTCTTTACTTGGCACGCACATATGGCAAGCGACATTCCTAAATCTTTGCTACACTTACCGGTCTTTTACATGTGCCAGCTTTTTGCTTTTTCCTGTATTCATAGGAATCCTCTCCGAGGCAACCCCATTTCCAACTTGCCTCTTTTAGAAAGATTTGCAGATGAAAGGAACAAGATACATTTTTAGGAGACCTACATCACTTCATGCAGGGCTCCTCCAAGCTCTGCTAAGTCAATGTATTCTTCACCTGAGCTGTTTGTCATTAGGGTAGGCAAAAAAAACAAACTGCAAAAAGCAAAGAAGAAATGCGATTGTGAATGGGAACGCTGACTTTGATCAGCATGAAAGGTTGCGCTGTTTGTACCTTTGGAATATTTAGATGACATGAGGATATGCCTACTTATCTGAAGAGAGGCAAGTATTTGAGATAAATGAAATCTAGGTATGAGTCTAGATTATAATAGCAGCAATAACACTTGCTGATACAAAGCTTTCAAGAATTGCAAAAGAAAGGATTTTCTACAAAATGAAGAAAGTCTTCTGTTCCCTGCTTGGGATGGAATTCTATATAAAATCTGGATTTCATACAATGTGCTCTCCAAAAAGAAAGGAGGTTTACTGTACACAACCTTGATTTGGCAGGGGTTACGGTAAATAGGGATACCTGTATGCATGTACTTACTGATACACATATTCTGAAGGCTTTTTGTGATACTGCAGTCTGTGACCAAAACCAGTGTTCAGCAGGCTGATACTCTGAGCTACAGCACACCTAGCAAATACGCCAATGAAGACCAATACCCTGTTTTGGGTTGCAGAAATAATGGTTGTAACAAATCTATATTATTGAGGATAAATTTCTTCATCATTCATCTGTAAACTGAAATGCAGAATTATGTGTTCAGTCCATTTCCAAGGAGGTGAATTAAAAGTTAATTGCTACACCCGTTTTATGACTGACTTGCATGTAATATATGCGGATATTTGTCTTTTATTAAAAACCTTTCTAGAAATGTCTTTCTATTTTCAGACTGATTTTTCCAACAGCTCATATCAGGACAGTCTGAAAATAAGCACAGAGGCAGCTAACAATGAACAAGCATGTGTACCTGATAAATTCTGCATGATTAACTAATCTGGGACTTACACTACTTAACTTTGCATTGGTCATTGTTGATTTGCTCTGGAAGATTTCTGGCTGCCCAAAATTAGAGCTCTGAAGGAGACAAAGAGACTTCATCCTCTTTTCTTCCAAAAGAAATCCAAACAACCAACACCAAAAAAACCCCACCTGTGAGAAAAAACCAAAAAACTCTGGTACAAAGTATCCATAAGTAATTCAATTGTACTGTCTTGGCTGAAATTCAGATGAATTTCGAATGGGTTGTTTGCCTGCATGCCACACAATGATGATACTGCATCCTAAGGGCAGAGCGAGATATGAATAGCATACAGTGTATGTCAGTGTAGCTGTGATTGCACCAGGTACATGAGATTATCACTGACACGTCTTTCCTGTGTCTGCATCCATGAAAACAAGTTGGCTGTGAATATCAGAACTCCTAGAACCACCGTGGCAATATGAAAAGGCTGTAGAATATATACAAGATGTTCTGAAGGTAAACCTGATGCATTGCATTTTGACTTGTGGTTGATAGTCAAGAGACCTCAAATTCTCATTTTTACCTTAAATATTTTGCAGTTTCTGGATGCTCAGTGAAGACAATCAGGCTGTTGATGAAAGTGTTGAAAATCAGCCGGTGGGATGTAGTGCCCTGTTGAAGTTGTAAATGTTACTTTGTACTGTGTAAAGCAATGGTAGGCTAAAAATCATTTACCCTACCTTTGTTTGGAAGCTCAGAACAAAGATGTTGGAACTGAAAGTTTGACCATAGGCTCAGTAAGCCTAAGACAAAAGCCAAAAGAAATACAACACTTGGATCATGAATGGAATGCAAGGGATGAGCAAGATGCTTGACTCAACTTGGAGAAAGTGAGGAATGGAGAAGATCAGTTAGAGCCCTATTAAATGAAAATAGACTTCTGTCTAGAGGAAAGGAGAAGAAAATCTGGACTTATTGGTGGCAAATTTAAGAGTCCTGCAATGCAGCACAAGTGTCAATGCAGTGGTTCTGCCTCATCTTTTTGCTCATTTCACTTACCTCCTTTAGCACTCCCTTTACTTGCATATTTACAGCAAGTAATCACACGTTCCCAGCATTTGGCTGGATGGAGCATTCTGCCTTTCTGAGGAGGTCTGGCAATCATTGGCACTTCCTTCCGAAAATGTCTGGAACAAGTATTTGGCTAAACATCAAATTAGATGTCTGTCATCATTAAGACAGTGCGGTGGCTGATGTTTTTACTGCTTTTCTTCAATCTCATGGCCTCACATAATGTATAAAGCTGACCTCT
>JARCZZ010038603.1:0-24620 GCA_030323915.1 Brotogeris chrysoptera | reverse complement strand
TTTAGTTACCTGGATACTTCAAATTATGACCTACTTGCAAAACATAGATGGATTCAAGTCATCTTCTAAAGTGTAAACAGTTATTTGGAAGGTAAAAATGAACTGCAGTTGCAGGAGAAAACAGCTACGTTTGCACGAGTTGGTACGGAAATGTCACTTGAAGCAATAACATTTGTTCTGACAGAACATATGGAGAATGAAGATAGTATCTTTGCATTGTACCAACATTAATAACAACTCTGGTACCCTATAATTACACAATGAAATGTTGAACCAGAATGAGTACTTCTGAATCACCCATAGAAGAGTTAGTCAGCAGGACTCAGCAGAGTTGGCTGAAACAGTAGGTGTGGGAAGGGAGCAAGACAAAGCTAAAACAGTGAAACCAGCTGACGAATCCATCACTCTGCATAAACATCAGGAGTATCACATTGACTGATTCTCCAGAGCCTTTCCCTATACAAAGGTAGGAATCAGTTGCAGAAAGGGAACACAAGCTGGCTAGAACAGGTACCATCAGCTGATGGGTTTGTAGGAGATAAGTAGGGGTTATATACCCAATTTGCATTTGCTTTATTGTCTCTGGGAGGTCTGGCATCTGACCACACTTAACACCTCTGGTCATTCTTTTCTAGGTAAATTGTTTGAAAACTTGCAACAATCAGTGTTTAAACACATCCCCTGAAGGAAAGTCAATGGTGGTTTTTTAAGATGTTCTCTTAGTACACTTATACAGGCTTTTTGCCAGCACTTCATTAGAGGCAACAGCTGCAGATCAGGTTTTAAAGTATCACTAATACAACACTGGCTCAAGTCTCATCCAGAGATCTGGGGAAGTTAAACTAAACATTCTCATTCTGATGATTTCACGTTTTATTCAGGAGCCAGTCCTGTCCCTCATGCTCCCAGAGAGGCCAAGCGGGCTGATGCACAACAGTTAATTTCTCAAGTACAGCTGTACGTGTCCCAGAGCTCTTTTCTCTGGAGAGACAGCTGCTGTGATCAAGTTGTTTTCTTTCCCAGCTCTACCTGTGGGAACTGTTCTACAGCCCGGGACTATCAAGCGTCACTTGGTATTGAGACCTGATCCAAGGTCTGGTGGCATGAGCTGCTTCTTCAGTGCTGCTCACTCCTATTCTGCTAGCCCATCTCTCCCAGGAGTATCTCCAGTGGCAGATCCACAGAGATAAGGCAGGTCTGAGATCAAGCCAGAAAGCCAGTCTGTGGGTTGAGGTCCAGGTGAGTGGAGGGGGAAGCCTTAGACCTTTTATTATGGAATTTTGCCATACATATGGAATGGCATAAAAAGCTCTGGATCGAAAGGTAATTGAAGCTAAAGGGAGCAGCAGGGCTAGTAAATGAAAGTATTCAACTTCTTACCAAAAGGATTACACATTTTTTGGTCTCATTGGAATTCTAATTCAAAGTTTTGTTTAATTCCAATTGTTATTTTTATACCAAAATTCAAACAACAATTTATCAGTCACTGAAGAATTGAGTGTATTGCTTTTGTAGGCAAAGTCATGAGAAATACCAAATGAATTCCTACTGGTAATGAAAGTAACTCAGATGCAAAGCAGCCAAAGATACTTGGCTGTGACAAAAAGGGATGTGTATCATTAGACAGCTAAAATTAGATCTATTTTTCCCAGCTGAAGGTAGGCAGTCAAGGAGTCCCCTCTCCTATTTACCAGAGCAGCACAATACTGATTCAACAGATTTTATTTCAACAGATTTTTATTTGTGGCATTTGCCAAGTTTCTCAGCTAATGCTCTGGGTCCAAAGATTTTGAGGGAATGTCTTCCATTCAAGATCTAGGTCTGCTTATCTTCAGCCATCAGGCGTGATTCTGGTGCATTCAATCTCTATACTCAAGTCTGACCTCCCTAATTTTGTTTAGTGGTCCTGACTTTGTGGTTCTGTCCTAAATATCACATTTTTCCTATCGAGTACCTTGAGGAGCTATGATCTCCTTTACCTTAGCTGCTGAGATCTAGGCTTCTCAGCTGGTTCTCCTGGGGACAGTTAGTGAAACAGTGGATGACAAAGCCTGTCCTTTCAGGAAAAGTCAAAGGATTACTGAAAGTAAGTAAAGGGAAGGGGAAGGGGGGTATATAACTGAAAAAGACATTGTGGTTCAATGGTGACGAATGCTGAGCTTTTCCCAAGATTTTTTTACTGTCTATATTTGACCAAAATGGTTACAGCCAAACTTAAATGTGGAAATAGGGCACTGAATTAAGAAAGTCAAGTCTTTGGTCCAGACTGAAGTGTTTCAGCAAATTTGGAAAAAGCAAACAAATGAGAAAGCCAGTGAAGAGAAATAATTTTACTCCTAGGAACATTAAACATACTTGAAAAAGGATGTTGGAAAGATCAGGTCACAGAGCTCAAACCGTTTACGAAACAAACTCAGCAAACACAATGCTGAAGGTACCACTCCACTGAAATGCCTAATAGGATTGTAACGGGATTAAAAATGTTTTCCAGGGAAAGATGGATAATCTATTCATGGGTTAAGAAGTGCTTTTTGTCTAGAAGTGGAAATATTACACCAAAGACTTGGGAAGTGACAGTTGTTGTAGACTAAAAGACCTACAGGAATGTTAAATTCTTTCTGGATTTTCCTTAAGTATAAAACAAGGATCTGGATCGTGTGTATGCTTTTAAATGCTTATTGAGCTTGTCTTCACTCAATACCAAACTGAAAGGAACAGAAGGTTGAGCATAAATATGCGGAACAGTTTGGCTCTTGCCATGGCTTCTTTTGTCACTTTGTGTGATGGTTTAGAGGGTTCAGGAATAATTGAGAACATAGAGAACCATCAGGTGAGGTTCTCCTTCCCATCTTGGGAAGACCATTGCCTCACTCTGATATAGGACAAGTCTTTGACATCAGTCTGTTGACGCTGTCTTGATTCTACTTTTCTGGAAGCAGTATTGAATAAAACCAGGATTATCTTAGCAGTATTTGCCTTGGGATAACTCACCTGCACAGGCTATTACAATGTAAGCATAAGAAAAACAAGTGCTAGTGCTGAAGACAGAAACACGAGCTATTGTCATTACGATTTTATAGAGGTACCTTCTGCAACAGCCTAAACCCATCTTTGATCTCATAATGTGTAAGGTTCAACCTCATGCCAGCATATCTCATTGTGAAAACCTTGCTTCTGTCAACTAAGGTACCAATATAGCCAGTAGGAAAACCCTACAGCTTTTTGGCATGAGGTCTTGGACATTTTGAAATCCTTTCCAGTGTCAGAAATAAACCCACAGCTGCTAGGTGTGATAGCTAACGCTGCTGAACAAATATAAGGGACTGCAGAGTACCAGGGAGCTACAAGACTCTGCTTGCTGCAGAGGAAAAGAAACAGGCATGACAGTCACAGCCTGTCATAGTTAAGCAAATGAAAGACTAGCTGAGAGCAACCAAAAGGAATTGTTTGCTATCAAGCACCAATAAAAAGAGCAAAAATAAAACAATCCCGTAATATTTTCTCCAGGGATGGAGGTATAATCTGTCCCATTCCGTGCACTATCACCAGACTTCAAACTAAAATTAACTTAAATTGATCAATTTTCTACAAAAATCTGGTGTCACTGAGATGAGTTTCTTCATCTGTGCCAAGTGCTTATGTTGTTCTCTTAAGGCCTTTTTGTTATTTCTGAAATATGGCAGCATCCTGCCCAGCTTTGATTTTTCACCTTTAAGGGAATTCAGGGCACAATCTGCCGTCATGCGAAGCAATTGCCATGCTATAGAGGAAACCAAAGCAGCATCTGAGGTCAGTTGCTACCCCAGGCTGAACGCCATCATGGACAGTTGTGATCGTGGTTCTCCAGACTCTTCTAAGGTCTCTTCTTAGTTATTACTGCCCTGCCAATGTCAGCCCTTGTCCTTGTTTGGGGATCATCTTCCCTTGGCCCAGCATGTACTGCTGACACTGCCCTTGGGACCTCCAGCACTGCCAAGCTCTAGTGTTTGAAATACCTCCCAGCCATGGGCCCCAGCAAGCCCGTCTATTCTCATGTAGCCAGCCACCTGGCTTCATGGCGATACCGAGCCTGAGACCTCAGCTTTGAGTCCTGATTTTTACACAGGGAGGTGAATGCATCCTCTTAGCACATGACAAGAGCCCAGCTCATCAGCTGGGTTACTTTCAGGCTGCTCCTGAACCATGTCCACCCACAACTCAAACAGAGGACAGGTGACAGCAGTGTCGGGGAAAGAGCACTGTGAATGAGTCAGGGTACAAACCTCAGCAGAGCTGCCTAGCTGCACAGAGAACCAGTGCAAATGTTTGGAGGAAGAGAAGAGGATGTGACAGCATTATAATAAAACCAGGGAAGAAAATGCTTTGAATGTCTCACCCCACCCAACCAAGACAACTTAGACTAAGTGCTAAGCATTGCAGTCTCAGCCTGATGCAGGTATTGGTGGCTTCCTTTATTATGGTACAGCCCTCTGCTTTATATAGACCTGCCCGCACAAAGTCCCCGGAGCTCCAGTCCCTCTTTCTCAGTCCCACTGAGGTGGTATGAGAAGGTCTTCTTTAGGATGAGGCCTTGGGCCATGTGGCTTGGTCATGAATAGTGGTGTGTCCTAACTCAAGGACACCAAAGTACCTCATGCTGAAGAGGAATATTTCTTCACTCCCCTGATACCCAGCTCCAGTGTGAAGCATCATATTACTCCATGCCATTTCATTTTGTCACATACGCCTGTGGTTTTGCATTTTCTGTCTTCCCCCTTTTCCCTCCTACTGCCCCAGTTTTATTTCTCAAGATGTGCAGAGCTGAAGGCAGTCTGACTTTTGAATTTGGGCTGCTTTTGGCAGTGACGCAAACGTACAGCTGTTTTCCTAGTGTCAGGAAGTTAGTGCTGAGGAGCTGTGCCCAGAGGAGAAGTAAGCTAGCAGGACCCCACTCTTTCCAAGCCCATCTACTGCTGGAGTGAGAAGCAGGCACTGGAACAGCTTGGTGTTGGATGGATGCCACTCTGGGTCACCACGCAAGGGCCACTCTCACCAAGGTGTGGCTATCTTTTTCCAGCAAGGTAAAAAACAACTCACTGCTCAAGTCCTTTTCCAAATTTCCCTCATTCTGAAGTGATGCAACAAAGTGGCCTGGCATTACGGACTGTGGCCGGGGAAGCCCTTTCATTCCCATGAGCATGGTGGTAGCTCAGAACAGGTGACACATTATGAAGAGGCTCGATCTCAATACAAATTGGCCCAGTATCATCCATTTTGGGGTATTTTCATTTACTGAACATCAAAACCAAATGGATAGTTATGCTATTATACCAGAAATGTACTAAAAAGATGAGAAAATAATGTCAGAGCTCTGATGAGAAAAGTTTGAGTCTCTATCACTATTACTATCAAGAGAAAATAGTATTTTTGATGGTAAAGATCATCACTTTTAGTAACAGAGCAATCCACAATAAAAAACCCACTCTTGTGTTTGCAAACTTCTGAACAACATTTCTTAAAATGCAAAAAGTGCTTACAGTGCATGCAGTCCCATTCTTTTCTATGCACTCCCACGTGTGTCTTATGATCTGGACAAACAATTCCACACCAGTGTTCAGCCAATCTGATTTCACAAAGAATCAAACAGTATTTGCAGACTTATTTGTTCCATAAATTGAAGCCCATTTTCCTTTCATTCTAATGCTGTTAACTCTTCCTCAGGGGATGGGATGACCTGTCCTTGCATAACATTGAAGTCAGATGCCTGTTGAGCATAGCAAATTCCAGGACACAGTGTCTAGCTTGCAGGTACCTGAACAAGCATGCTGTCAGAATACAATAAGTAACTGCACGCTAAGAATACGCGTGTGATACGCATAGAAAAAGTATGGCCAGCTATAAACTGGTAACTACTCCGTAATAATACATACAGTATATTATATATTGTTAAAATGGCCTTGAGGCAGTAATGGGGGTTGAGAGCCATTTCTGGGCAATGTCTCTGTCCCCATCTGAAGCTGGAGGGGAGCCATGGCAGGGCCATGCCTATGGGTAGATGCCCAAAGAAGTAGTGAATGCTCCATCGTTGGCAGTGTTCAAGGCTGGGTTGGACAGAGCCTTGGGTGGCATGGTTTAGTGGGAGGTGTCCCTGCCTGTGGCAGGGGGGTTGGAAGTGGATGATCTTAAGGTCCTTTCCAACCTTAACTATTCTATGATTCCATGATTCTGTATTGCAGCCCAACTGCAAGGAGTGTGCAGGGAGTGATACAGGGTTGCCCTGGTGCCTTTGGCCTCATCCTCGGGGAGCTCCATGTGCAAGTGTTGTGTGGTGGCAGTGGTGGCCGCAAGGAGAGTGGCACAGCTGTCCCAGACCGCTTTCCCATCTTCCCTCTTTCTCCTGCTTTGTCTGGCTCATAGTGTGAGCCTTCTCTCACCCCAGGCCCTGGTAACAACTCTGGGACATCAGGCAGGGAAGACTCAGTGAAGCCACTGGGGGTGTCTTAACTGGTGTGATCCCCCAACACTAGTGGTATCCTTCTGAACTCTGCCCCATGAGAGCACCCTCTGGCCCATAAGTGTCCTTTTCTGGTGGTGAGGGCTAATGGCTTCCCACCTGGGGAACCTTCTCCGGGGCCATGTCACTCCCAAAAAGGTTGTTCCCACACCAGGAAAGCACTCTTGGCCCCCCTGTGGGGATCATAGGCTCTTGCCTAGGGTGCACCCCCTACTACCTTGAAATGATGATCAAAGTCATTAACGGGTACAGGCCAGAGCACTGACCCTGGGGGGAGCCTGGTGGGGGGGGGGCTGAGTGAAGCATAGGCCATGCCATACCTCATCGCCCTCAATGTGATTTTGGAAAGCCCAAAATACAAAATCGATTTTGTTTTCTTAGTATAAATCAGGCACTTGAAGAAAACAGACTCTTGCAGTGTATGCTTCCACTTAATTTAGAAGTATTTACCTGGCTAATAAAAGTGGTATTTATTTAATATGAAATATTGGCTTCACTACTCCTACTACAATCCATGATAGCATCTTGTCAGAGGAGTTTATCTAATCATAACTCTTTTAACTAAATCAACAATGCAGTTGGATAATTACAGTGTAGCTGAGCTAGTTATATCGAAAGCACCTAAAAACAGTACTGCTGAAATCAGAAAACTGAGATAGTTTCAAGATACCTCCTATTTAGCAGTCAAAAACCAAGTGAGAAAACCTCAGTTTTTCCTGGCTCAGTAAACAGCCATCAAACGCAGTCCTGAAGAAATGGTTGTTGACTCTACCAGGAAATGAATGGAAGAGGGACAAGAGAAAGTAACTCAGAAGCGTACGAGCATTTGCCATAGCCCTGAAACAAGAGCATGGGACTTTTTGTGGAGTCATTATGTTTCTTTCTGTGTTCAGCCTTGAGAGACTTGAGCGAAACCATTTCCCACCATGCGACTCATTCACCTCTCCTAAACAATCCATCCTTTATAGTATTAGTTCTTTGAAATTACAGGCTTTTTTATTGTGGATTTCCTTTCTCCCATCACTGGTGAGACTTCTGAGCACCGAAGCAAAGATAAAGAGAATGAAATGGAAAATATCTGCTCGTGCCCCTTGAGGCAGAAGAATCAACTTTTTGGTGTGTTTACGGAAACTCATTTCTGAAATAACACCAGCTAATGATTTTACTTGGTAAATGTGCTTATGCTTCTGAGCATCTGATTGTCCAGGTTTCAAAAAAACCCCTCTGTTCTACAGCAAGCAAACTTTGATGCTTCAGTTCATTGTTCCCAACTCCAGCCAGGGAATGGCGATTGTTGTGTACAGGCAAATGTTGCATGCTACATATTGAGGATCTAGGGATCAGATGGAAAAACTAGGGACAGATTAGTACTGCTGGTGTATATCTTTCACAACAGTTTTCTGGGCTAGTCAGGATGGCTGGGAAAAGCCTGCAAAGGCAGAAACTAGTTACCGGTATTTAGATGAAAACATTACAAATAGGGAAACAAAATGAATGAAAAAGAAAAAAAAAAGGGGGAAAGGTTTGGGCAGCATGTCTGTCCCCCTTCCACAGAGGATGCTCTGTGAGCCATCTTTATTGCCCGCCTGTGCACTACTCCTAGGCATACTTCTGCAGGTCCATGGCACAGGTCCTGGTGATGTTAGCCATATGAAGACTTTTGACATGTGGCTTATAGGATGAAGAAGGCTGGTTGTTCCATTGAGCATACCATGTCTGTCTTTCCATCCTTCTTCCTGTTTCCTCTCTCTACTAGATACATAAGGACATCATGCCAAAAGTAAAGTACAGCCACACAAACAATCTGATTGCTCTTTGGGAAGTTATGTTTTCTCAAACTAGACAGATGGATCTCATTACATACCGTCTTCCACATTTCAAGTACTTGAGGCCAAAATTAATCAAATTAGGAGAAACAAAAGTGCTGTCCTTAAAATGCTCATTATAGTCCTTAGCCTCCTGAGGTCTACAAAATCTGTTTTGCAGAGTCTAACTAGTCTAGTATTTTCTTGTGCTTCTTGCTTGCTGTAGGACTGCATGTTGTGAAGAAAGGAATGTGTTTTTAAACTAAGAAGAAAACTTCCTGCTCAGAAAAGAAAGAAATTCCAAATGTTATCAAGGGGTGTTTTTCCCACTGACAGCACTGGGCATTCGAGCAGCTGTTCAGTTCCTCTGCTATGTTAATTCTGAAAGAATAGAGGTACAATTGCATTTCCCTACAGGCCTACTGTGGATTGATTAACTTCTGCTGCTTGAATCCAGGATCACAGAATTAAGAGAAGGCACTGAAGCAGTGTAAAATCCTCACACTTGTAATCCTGCAAATCTAGTTATGTCTAGTATTACAAATGAGCTGACATAGCATTTTCTCCTTTTTACGTTATATATTCACAAATAAGGGCTTGAAATTCCTCCTTTATCAAATCAGTGGCAAACTGATTACTAATGCTTTCTAAGTATTAAACACACATAGAAAGTCTTTGAATTTGCAGACTTTTACAATGTCTTGAGTGTAGATCACACCCATGAAGCGGTTCCTCCAGCCCTGGGACTTAACATGTACCTGAGAACTTGAAGTGCTTTAAAAAAACACTTGTGAATGTGAAACAAGTGAAAACACTTGTTTAGCTGAAATTCAGAATTACTGAGGATTTAATGCTCAATTCACCTCAGCAAGTTCAGGATTCTCCACATCCAAACCCTCCCTTTCCTTCCTATATTGCATGGAAAAACAAAATGCAAACTCAGTTCCTGGGGATAACTGGGTTTGAACACTACAGGCCGGATGGTTATGAGCAGTGTAACCCAGCAAATAGGAGCTTCCATGAGGAATTATTTTCTTGATGCCACAGCATTCAAGCATAGGAGACTTTGCCTTCTGACAAATTTTCTTCCCGCTACATGCTGAGAAGAAAGCCTTCTATTACTCTGCTTACATAAAGGTATTCATTGTAGCGGAACTGAAAGTCAAATCTAAACTACTACAGTAAAAATTGAAGCAAATTACAAAGCCCTACAGTTCATGAGATCTGGAAAGCCACCAAGCTTTCGAAAACAAATACATTTATTACTCTTGCTATTAACAAACAATGCATCTTAGTTAATACTGCAAAATATTAAGTATTTCTAATTTCCTGTTTTGACTTCCCTAAAGCAGTCTTCAAAGGCTCAATTTCACGTAAAATGTTTCTTAAGGTTAACAAATATTTCATCACTTACATTTGAACTTGTATTTCAGCAAATTATGACTTTAAACAATACTATTTTCCAAACTTTATGTGCTTACCAAACAATGCTAAGATAGAAAGTGACTGAGAGCATGAACTCTTGGATATGTTAAATATTAAAATAGATGGTTTCTGCAGTTGCTCTTATCTGTAAATCTTTGCACCAGATTAGAAAAAGGCAGGACTTTCCCAACACACACACCTCAACCAAAACGCATCACTGAATACTGCTTAGCTAAAAAACCTTTAACTACATGAAGCATATCGAAGGACTTTTCCCAAAATAGTTAAAAATGGCAGAGACGGCAAAGCTGTTTGTTCCTTCAGCCCATTCTAATGATGCACAGGCGATACACACCAGCTGAAACGAAGCAGCAGGCAAACAAGCAGGATACTGAAAATACAGATGCAGTTACATCAAGCTGCAAACTTCCCAGCGCAATGCAAAAGAAGAAAACTAAACATATCCAAGTCAAACCAAGCTAAAATAATGAGGCTGCATGTTCCCAGTATTCCTACAGCAGTTTAAATTGCAAGCAGACTACCTGGAAAAGAGGCTGAGATTTCACTCAGTGCTTACAACACAGGAGTTAGTGATGACAGCTGAAGTAAGTGAAATCTTTAATTTGGTGGCCCTGAAACTGGCACAAATGAGTCATAGAAGGGATGCACAAGGGAAACCAAAACATGTGCCCTCAACAGATAATGCATTGTCACATCCTTGCAAGAGTTGCTAAAAGATTATCAGGACGTTTTTGCATAAAGGAGATAGTTTCCAAATACATTTCAGCTGGGATAAAATTACTCAGATGGTTAAACAGCTGCTGCTGAAAATAACAACTATGCAAAGAAGTAAGTAATGGGAGAGGTAAGGCCAGTGGAATAATTAGAAATATTCCCAAAGTGCTATGGCCAATGTCAACAGCATATTAGATATTGAGGGGTCAGGAAGCTTCATATTTGCAAAGATCAAGCAACTCTGAGTTGCTTCTTCCTAAAAGTCAAAGGAGTATTGCATAACTTGGCTCAAACCAGAATATTGCCAGGAGTTCATGCCAAAGAGTGTTATATCATCAAATCTGGACACCATTCAGTACATACAGATGGTTGAAAGTGTTGTTTAGAGATCAAATTGTCAGCAGAAGACTATCAAGAGTTGCCAGGAAGATCTGTTAATAGGTCTCACAGATATTAGCATCACGATTTATCACATTCTTGTCTAAAAACATGGGGAAAAGGAACAGGAACTTCACAAAAAGGTCATGATCATAGTACCGCTTCTCCCACAGAAGAGGCAGGGGAACTAACCAGAAACTGAAGAGGTAAAATCGCAATGAAATGTATAACAAAGCCATTCGGCCTCACTTTTACATGTTATATTTTAACGCCTCTTTCTCCCCCTCCATTTTAAAAACTGCAGAACAGCTCTTTGTATCTAATGATACTAAATCAGTTAGGGATCATTGGAGTTTGTGAATTGTCTGACAACATATCTACAGTCACTTAGATGCGTGTGATGACTGAAGCAACCCCTAGATGAAGGTGCTCTGATACAATCAGTTTAAATAAACACAACCCTTAGTAATAGCAATGAACTAGTGGCAAAGCCATTTAATCATAAGCTAAAGAAGACTTCAGTGAGAGGTTACATCTCTCACAGGGGAGAGCAGATGATACGTGTAGATCACTGCTGTCAAAAGAGCCAGTCAAAATAGCAAAGGGGTATCTGTAAAAAAGTTATACACCCAAAGTCTGACTAGTATATCAAAGGTGTGATTTGAGGAAAGGAGCAGCTATTGTAAATTACCACAGGGATTTTATAAAAGGCATCTCCCACCGGGTGCCTTTGATGTATATTCCTGAGCCATCAATGCACTGCTTAAGAGCATTGTCACTTTCTTACCGGTAGCTACGCGCAGCACAGAAATAACACAGTTGTACAGTCATAAGATAAGTTTTATCTGATGCCCTTAAATAAGCCAGTTATATGCCTTTTTCATAGCAGGAGTCAGAATGAATAATTTGTAATGCAGGTTTTCATAAGTTCATGCCCAGGATGTCATGCCAGTAGGTCAAAATGCCTATTTGTCTTTCAAGAATACTTGGACTGTTTGAAACAAATTGAGCAAACAAGGCAAAAATCATATGAAGGAGCTGTGGAAGACAGAGCACTGATAACTCTAGACATCCTAGAGTGTTCCTGGAGGTGAAGAGTATATCCTGAGAAGCAAATCATGATTCAAGATCCTGGAGACAAAGCCAAGTGGGGGAAATGCTGGCCAACAATCTCCTGTCTCCAGCAGACCTCTGCGCAAAGCAGAAATGTTCCACTGAAAACTGCCCAAGTGACTTCATTACTCTAGTTTTTTTCTCAGATGTCCGGGAAACATGAATTGGAGTGCCCATGACTACTACAGTCCTCGCTCATCGTGGGCAAAGCAACTATATATCCTACATGACGTAATTGCCTATCAATAGTGTTTTTCAAGACAGACAGATGGACAGCTTTCGGGTAGTATTTTCTAGGATGCAGGAGTTAAGTCCTCTCACCCCTAAGGCATTGTCAGTCACAGGGCTAGAACAAAACTAAACTTGCAGTTTCAATGACCTTATTTTACAAAGCTTTAGGCTGATCTCCTCTAGGAAGATGACCAATATTGTAGATTTTTTGATGAAAAGGAACAAATATACCTCGTTGCCTGTAAAAGCATTATGGCTAAAGTGGCATTGGCAGCTTGCTTATCAGGGAAGAGTAGCAGAGAGTTCTGTGCTGCACACAGTATGCTAATGGATGAGCAAATATCTCCAAAATCTTACTTTTCAGTTATGTATACAGGCAGAAGCAGAAATATAATCCATGAAATATATATTCATTTTAACCTTATCACTTCTAATCCATGAAATATACTCAGTTTAATCTGACCATTAGAAAGCAATGAAAAGTGGAATGAAAATACTGAACTACAGCGCTGTGTATGCCTGCTGTGACTGGGGCATAAGCAACTACCCATAAGTGTCACAGCTACCCACAACTGTCACTATAGATCAAACACATAGATGCAGTTTCTATTCCAGCCTTCCATCATACAAGGAAGCAGTGCCCAGGGACAAAACCAGAGCAAAATTCTTCACAACACTGTGTAGAGCCCTGGGCCAGGGTACTGGACGCATCTTCCCAGCTCTGTTACTATTGTGTTGGAGCCTGGGGAGCTGCTTATTTCTAACTCAAGGAGTTACACTGGTTTCAAGTTTAAAATGATCTGTTATCCGCTGGTGAAGAATCTGAGAGTCACACGTTGTGATTCTGAGTTACAACGGTACAACAAAAATTATTGTAAAATGCTCTGGTTTTGAATATCCACAAAAATTGAAGAATATTTAAAGTCTATAAACTTCTAAGAAGTTTGTCATTCGTAAGTTTTGATTTTCTTGAAACAAAAACTGCACAAAATTATTTCTTTTCCCCAAAAGTCCAATTAAGCCTTGCCTATACTGCAAGCTCTGTGCATTTTTGTTTGTCTCCCAACTTGTGGCTGCAGCTGGAGCACTTTCCACAGGACAAAAGAGGAAGTTAGAACCTGTAATGCTTCCTGTTTTAACAGCGACACTAGCTTGGCTCCATTGATCACAAGAAAATCCGTTATTTTTCCATCCTTCTCTAGTGTGGAAACACTTGTTCACCTTTGTGAACGCTCGTGTTTTTTGCGGCTCAGAGGCCAGGTTTCTCTTTGAAATACCTGTCTCTGCTGTAGAGGTGGGTATTTATTGTTGAGTGTTCCAAAAAGCGAACACATCCATCTCTCTCAGATGGTGTAGTAATGATCTGCATCACAGACAGCTTTTCTTCTGCAGAAACTTCACATGAATGTTTCCACTTTCATCTTAGAGCTGCTGCCTCATGCTACTTCTTGGTCTTCATGGATTCTCTGCAGTGTGAACACTTTTCTCTCTGCTCCACTGTTAAGGACATGACTGCGCAGTGCTCACAGTACCTTGTAGATAATGCAGATGCCTTCACACTGACCAACCTCTGGCTCTGGGAGAAGTCTGGTCACAGCAATGTAACATTCAGACAAGGCCACTGCCTCAGCATCTCCCCAGGATCTCCAGCAGCTTTTGCCACTTGTATCCACAACGATTTTACAGAGGGCAAGGAAAGAATATGAAGAAAGTGGAGCCAGCGGTCTGAGGAAACAATTGGCAGCCTTCACTGGAATCTGTGAACCCACCCTTCCTTTATTAGCCAATGAATCGATGAACCCACCCTTTCTGTTAGAAATTTTTTCCAGTTTTAATAAATGCAAAGCCGTTTGTTGCTTCAGGTATATCACTGTTCATAATTTAAATAATGTGCTTCATACGAACAAAATGATCTCGGGGCACAGATAAGAAAAAATTATACTAGAGGAACTGTACGTATATTAGTGGTCAGCGATTTCTCAGAGCTGCACAAGTGATGTGACATAGCACAAGCAGTCTTGCTAAATGGTTTGTTAATGTAGCTCTTCTTATAAGAGCTGCTAGAAAACAAACGAAAAACTAAAACAAAAAAGATTCCAGATATTTTCTCCTGCTTTAAAAAAAAAATAAAAATTGCCATTTCCAAAGAAAATGTGAGTTTATATTTAAAATTCAATCACAATACTCTTCTGAAATGTAGAAAGAATAAATAATGAAGAAAACAGGCAATCGACAAAAAACCCCACAAACCAAAACTGATGCAGTTTTCTCTAAGTTTGGCAAAATCCTTTCAAATGTGGCAAATTAACACTTCTCTGCATTGTCTTTCCTTACAGGATTTCAACAGTCTTTCACAAACAGCAAACAATAAGATGCCTCAGCATCTTAATGAAATTCGTAAGGAACTGATAAAAATCTTTACACATTCACTAGAGCTAAATACAGCCATTTCTTGCGTGGGATATGGCACGCTTTCCTCACATCTAATGAAAAGGCAGAATACCATGTCCTGTTGAAATTTAAAAGGGAAGACATATAGGAAGATTATATTCTTCCTTGCTGTTATGTGCTTAGGTAGCTAATGTTAGCATTCTTGCTATTAGTAATGACTACAAAATCTCAGGTCTAGTTTCACTCTGGAAGACTAATCCCTGGCACCGGAATGAATATATCATTCAGGAGAGACTCTGGTGGAAGATGCATCACTGCAAATACATCCTGCAAGAACAGATACTGTCCCAGGACCTCACCTCTCCATCCCAACCTGCTTGTGCATATTCTAGACCATAGCTCAAGACATGAGATCACATATGCTTGTAGATCTTCCACCAGAAAACCTGGGTCTAATTAGTCTAGCACATCTTTACTCCAAACCTCCTATGATTGCTTTCATCACATGGTTTGACTTCTCCTCACTGCAAAAGTCAGGCTTACCTTCACTTGGTCATTATTAATGGGTCAAAGAGGAGTACATATGACCTACTAATCAGGCTAGAAAAAATATGGGCCAGTTGTCCTCAGGGACTGCAGCTAAACTTTCCAACCGTGAGCACACAAAAGTGGAAGTTCCTTAGGCAGATACCATCTATTGGTCTCCTTTTCATCTTAAGGAGAAAAAGTGCAACTTAGACCTCCAAGCTCGGTGAAAATGGCAATAAGCAGCCATGCTTCATTTCTCACAGCATAGGGACATTCTTTCTTTAGTGGGACAAAAAGCAGGGAATGAGGCATGACAATGCTTTGCTCCCGTCATGTTTGAAGATAATATATTTGAGGGAAATACACATACATAAACCCATGAATATAGCTAACCCTGGAAAAATAAAGTTTGGATTAAGAAAGTTTCCTGACTTCGTGCAGAAGTATCACAAAAGCTTTATCTACCTACACTCTTCTGGAACACATCTCATCTTGGGATGATATATAGTGTGTATGACTAAGATCACAGTGTGGAGGGAATGTAGATAAAACATTCATCTTATTGACTATTGTTGTGAACTCTGTAGCCCTGAAAAAAAGGTGAATGTATTTCTTGTCCTCTTTCTGATGCTACAATATACAAGATGATGCCTGTTTACAGGTCAGAGGAAGCATAGCTCCAAGTAGATGGTGAAGCAGCCATGCTGTGAAGCCCAGATACATTTCACATGCTCACAATGTTTAGTCATATGTTATTTTTATATTGAGTTAGAATGAAATCTGTCCTAAAAATCATTGATGTGCAGTTGCCATTGCAAATGTGGTAGCATGCTGACAGCGTGCTTCAAAATATCCCTGAAAAGGAGCAGGATGTAGGAGGAAGGAGTAAGTTAGAAGTATACAAATGGCACAGGAAGGTGGCAGGCAGTCCAAGAAAGTACTGAGACCCTTCGTATGCGCTGCAGCATAATTTCTTCAATTGTAATGGAGAAGAAACTTGCAGTATGTGATCTGCTGTGTCCTGACATCTCAGGATGCAATTGTGGCCAACATAAAAACTTCCAATGACTTTAGCCAGATGAAGATTTTATCCCAAACCAATTTACAAGACAGATGAATTTTAAATGAAATGGAACTAAGGACAACAGAAAATGACATGTCTCTACCATTAAGCAGATAGAAAGGATCGCCAGCCACCTCAGAAAAACCAAGGAATAACCATCTCCCTTTACATCAATGAAAGTTAGATGCGTCTTAATTTGAAATGAAGGCAAGAAGAAAACTCTCTGCAAGAAATAAATCCCTCAGGGCAACAAGAGCCATAAACAGAGCTTTTCCAATTAAAGTCTTCTGAATATTTTCTTCTTTCTGGTTTCAGAACCCCATAAACGTGGTCTGCCAAATACAGTCTTTTGTCTGTGCACTAATAAAAACTTAGTTTGCTTTTTTTCCTGTATGTTCCTATTTAATTTAGCTTGGTATAAATTTAGGATGCAAAGACGTTATTTTCAGTATTAATACCTAGAATATGGAACGTAATCACAACAGCCTTTCTGAAAAAAAAAAAAGGAAATCTGAAAACGAAGCACATGGGGAGAATACCATTGGATAGAATGGCTAAAAATGAAAACCGAGAAGGTATTTGCTTCCATAAAAATAGAAACTATTTTGATCAGAAAAAGGAAATATTCTCAGCTTTATTCTGGCCTTTAAACTTGTTGTAATACCGGGAATTAAATACTGCACACTCCAAATGGCACCCAAGCGCTGCACTGTTTGTCATATTTTCTCTATTTTCCTCGCAGAAAACAACCCAGAAGCAACTGAGAAAACAGCATAAGGCAATACAGGCAGAAATGCCATTTTACTCAGTTGAAATATGAGCTATGACAGAAAGAAAATTTGTATTTGCTAAGATCCAATAAAAATGGCAGGTACTGTGAAATAATTTGAATGCCTACTGAAGTCTTCGTCTTTTTGTTGTTCCTTCTTTTTTTCTATTCCTTGCTTGATTTGGGCTTTCATGTCTCATGAGTCGATGCTTAATAAGAGACACACGATATTCCATATATATAATGAAATGCATATTAGATTATTTGTATTATAATAAATAATGTTTAGGACAGTTCTTGGAAGAGATTTTTGAAGGCAACACTTCTGAAATCTGTGCAGCATATAACATGATCAGGACAAAATTACACACGTATCTTCTCCCTGCTGTTAGATAGGGCTAATTGGGAGATACTATCACATTAGGAAACAAATGCTTACACCAGTCTTGTAGCACTCTTTTCCTTGATAACAGGAGACATGAGCAACTGCTATGGGGCTTTCCGCTCCTCTACTACTTGTTCCTGTATGCCTGAAAGCCCTCACCCACAGCACACATTGGGGATCAAAAGCAGCCTAGATGCCTGGACAGTGAAGATGCAGTGAAGAGGAAGGCACTGAAAGTGTATTACCTGCAAAAAGTTTATTCAGGCCATAAGAAAGCGTATCAGGATGCTAATAAGTTATTTAATGTGGATGCAAAGTGTAGCATTTAGCAGGTTTTGGGGAGTAGAAACTAACTTGTATATCTAGATCTGGGGTGTCGCAAGATCAAAGAAATCTGTTTTTTAAGGCCTTATGAAGTATTTCTTCTTATGATGGATTAAAAAAAGGATATGTTTTCTGTGGAAGTCATAGTGTAAACCGGCCTTTTCTCATTAAATAACCCCCTTGTGCTTTACTCTTAAAAAAATGCATGGAGGTATTGCCACTGCCCTCTCACTGCTGATTACATTTTCCTACTAAAAAACCTCAAGTTCCTCATTCTTACTTCTCCAGAGATAAGCTGGGGTATTTAACGCTAACATGAAACTTAGGGTAAACA
Source organism: Brotogeris chrysoptera (assembly GCA_030323915.1). Lineage (NCBI taxonomy): Eukaryota > Metazoa > Chordata > Aves > Psittaciformes > Psittacidae > Brotogeris > Brotogeris chrysoptera. The sequence continues at coordinate 6,646 of JARCZZ010038603.1, read as the reverse complement.
TAAACTATAAATGTCAGTAATGATCCACAGCAGTATAAAATAGGAGTCACAGCTAATTTTATAGTGCACTTTTGCATTTCCTCTTATTCTTCATTTTTACTCGTATCTCAGATGCAGACCAGATAAATTTGCACCTCTCTTCAAGTCATTTGCTTTGCTGTCTGTTAATGAAACATCGCTGTCTACCTTTTGTTAAATTCCTTTTGTTTGAAAAACTTGTAGCTGGAACATGCTGAACATGATTGGAGCTTCTAAATTTGTTCTTCATATTTTCTACCACAAAACTTTCACATAAGTAAATGAGACAAGATGTCTCATGAGATATTTCATAGACACCGAGAGGTTAGCAGTTTTTATTTAAAGAAAATAATAAATTGTTTCACTATAAGCCATCATTCATGTAATGACCTAGTTAACCATTTCATCATTTTTTTTCTCCTTGTTTAACTACAGCAAGCTGTTTGCTTTATGATAGCCTTGGGAATATTTACTGCTGCGAGTTTCCTATTCTTTTCGTGTTCCTGAAAGGAACCTTATGATGTCTGGTCCAAGGAGTCAACCAATGAGTTCACTGATCCCACTTCTGCTTGTAGGTCAAATAAACATTGCCAAGGATGAAAAAGCTGTTTGTCCTTACCAAGGTATTGTGAAGTTTGCATGTTACCCAGTCTGGGGACACTAAACAGCACTTGCAATCTATAATAATAAGAGATATTGGGAAGATTTAAAAATTGGGCGGCATGAAAATGGTGAGGAAAGACTTAATGGTTTATAGCATGTTTCATGTACATTTAGAAAGAGAAAGAAGGAAGGATGTGAAAACTTAAACCCATAAAGAGCTCTTCTGCCAGAGAAAATACATTATGCGTTTTTTTTCTTGAGGATTTCTTCTTTTTTTTTTCCTCTGTTATTTAACAATTCTGCTGTAAACAGAAAACAGACCTTTGGCGAAAAGGGATGGGGTTGTGTGGGCTCTTTTAGTGGGGAGGCAAATATACGAATATTTTGATAAAGTGTAACCACTTATTCCAAATATAAATCCCTCTCTGGCATAAATCCAAGAAACCAATATGTCTTCCAAGCTATGAAGATACTCCCCAGCAAGAATAATGCTGGCCCTAGGTATCAGTTCATAAATACAGGCTGCAATAACCCCTCCAATTCCACTGTTCACACCCGAATAGGAAAGGAAAATAACTAGTAGGAATTACTACATATTGCCAAGTCAAAGGATTGAAAGAGTAAAAGGCCTCATAAATGAGATGGAGTCAAAAATGTTTCTATTTAAAGTCATAGTTCTGAGATTTCCAAGATCCATATTAGCAAGTTCTTCTCTATAACCTTGGAAATAATTAGAATATTTTGATTTTTAAAGAAAGTTTGTGTTGCTGTATTAACTGAAACACTACAAAAATATCATACTTGTAAGATGTAACGTATTATCTAGTCAGGGATAGGCCTTGCTATATATGTAGATTCTCTCATTAAGAACCTTATGTTTCACGCACACCCTGCAAGAAACATCTCTTTTATGTCATTGGGAAGAATTGCTCCCAAATTCATTGCCATAAATGAAAAATACGTGCTTTGATATTCACGACTCACAAAAAGCCCTCCAACACTACTATCTGAAAATGGGGAAGGAATCAAAAGTATTTCAGTCCTCTCAAAAACATGTTTATGTTGGCTGCTGTTTGAAGGTGTCAAGAGTCAGACATAGTCCACCACCGTGTTGGTAGTCCTGCTGCGGTGGTCAGACATAGTCCATCACTGTGAAGACCAAGGAGGAAGGAGATGAGCCATTTAAGACACGTGATGAATGGAGTTGTTCAGACAGATACAACCAACACATATAACAGCTCAATATGTGTATTCGGTCTGAGGTTCAGCTGGTCTACAGCTCTCATGCTATGGCTGAAGGCTCCTCGGAGTGATAGCAGCACCCTTCACAGCCCTGCTCCTGCTTCTGAACTCAACCACCAGTGTTGCTGAGGTGCTTTGAGTGGTTTTTTTTTCCAGATGTGACTTCTATAATTAATTCTTCCTGTGCACCCACCTGGAACTGGGACTACCACTCACATCAGCAAATGGAACTGGTGCACCTGTGAGCAGTTGGTCATTTTGTACGTGATGGTGCATGAGAAATTGCTTTGGAAAATGAATCCTTTGCAAAATTTTGTTTTCAAAATGGTTGTAAAGGCTGAACTAAAGGCTGGTGTTGAATTTTCATGTGTTTAAATTGGTCATGTCCTGGCTCACTGCAGAGATTGTCATGATGAGTTTGCTTTCTAAAACCCAATCCAGTTCTTGATCTTCATGCTTAGCAGGGAATTTGTAGTGACTGTGGAAACCTGAGAACTTCAATTAGGAGCAGAATAACACCTAACTAAGCCATTTCTCTCCTTTTTTGCATAGAATCTGTGTATGCAATATGACTGAAATGAGGTAGCCGCTCTGGTATGCAAAACACTACAAGGCATAATTCATATTTTATGAGATTCTTCATGTTGAATGGAATGGTTAAAGGGAAAAGTAAGTTATATTAAATATTTAAGAATCTGCCACATTCCATAAACACATTAGCAATGCAATAAGCAGCTAGCAGATGCTTATAGTTGGTTTTGGGCTCTTAAATTCCTCTTTAACTATTCAGATTAGCGTAAAAATAACACACACAGCAGAAATCAAGGGTCGAATCTAATGATGGAGAAGAATGAGGTCGTATCTTGTTGAGAAAGAAATTTGTTGTTGAGCAAATAATTGCTATTCTTATACAAAAAGTCAAACAAGTGTATTTTTTTACTTAAATAATGAGATCCTTGACTGAGAATCAAGTCAAAGGAACCCACAGAGATCAAATATTAAAAGTAATTGGCACTTTTTCTTCTATTTCACTTAGGTTTTGTGCAGAATGGAGATGTGACAGGTTCTATGGTGTTTTGAAAATACCCTTGTTTTAACTGGAATGCTTTCAGCATCAAAGACCAAAAAGAACAGTTCAGGTTTCAATAATAATTTCATCCTCTTTTCCTCTATTGATCAAACTTTGTACTGAATCAATTTTTTCAGATCGTATCTTTTTCTAACTTAGGAAGTGATTTAACTTCTTCATTAAATACTTCTACTATTTACCCTACAATGTTGTTCTTTAATAGTGTGTGCGTTATGAACAACACACACGTATGGTGAAAAGTACTGGCAACCTGAAAGTAAACAATTTTTAAACAAGCTAGGTATGGAGAAAAAAAGACAAACCTAAGACTGGTGATTTTTCACATTTTCCTCTTAAAAAGTAACCAATCTGGAGCTAAAGAAATACACCTTTGCCATTGCCGCGGCTTGTACAAATGAAACACAAGGAATGAAGTGGCTACCATGTTTATATGAAACAAACTGCAAGAACTGCACACAGCCCTTCCTAGCCACCTTGGGATAGTCACCCCGAAAGCTGTACTCTTGTTTCCTTTAGGCTGTTTGTTTGAAACCAGAATTAACTGAAAGCTTGAGCAACTGTCTGAGAAAGCATTAAGCAAATTTCATACTCTTGTGAAGTTAAGCAGTGAATGTAGGATTTCCTAAATGCCAACTTACTCCAGAATCTGAGAACCTTTCTTATATCCCCAAAGGGATTGTTTAGGATTTTGCATTCCCCAGTTATCTACTTGCTTCCTTCTCCCTTCCCTCTGTCCCTCCCTTTCTGCTTAGGTTACTACTGCTCATCCACCTATCCTCCTCCCTTGTTTCCCCACATCTCCCCATATGGATCAAATCTCCCCCATAGGGATCAATAGGGTCCATAGGGATCAATGGGGTCCATAGAGATCAATGGGCTCCATAGGGATTAGAAAGCATTAGAAAGAAAGGTAGAATTTAAAAGAATTATCCAGCAGTTGGAAAGGTGAGGCAAATATATCAAATCATTAACTTCTTGTAAGAAAGGAGGTACTACGTATCAGTGAGAAAAGAACATCATCCTAAACATGGTAGCGGATCTGACTGTTTTTTCTCAGTAGTTCAGAGATAGAAATTATTGATCTCTGTTTTCATGGATGAAAATAGGTTTAAGAATTTCGGAAAATACCTTTTTAACTCTGCAAGCATAATATTAAGTGGTGGAGTCTCTGGGAAAAGATACTCAAGTAGAAAATCCAGACAAGCCCTATTTAACCACCACGCTACAGAAGGTGAGAACAGCATTCCCTTAGGACGGGTAACAATTTAGAAAAGTCTAGGATTCAGGAGCAGCGATCATCGCTCGATCGTGAACTCTTCAAAGGAGAAGAAGAAACAGCTGCGAGACAAAAAAAAACCCCGAACATTAAATGAATGGTCTTCATCCCTGCCAGCCTGCAATTCGTTTTGGCAGGTTGCTGCAGGAGAGCTTTACTTGCAGCGTCAGCTAGCGGCTATGGAAGAAACTGATTCAAGCCTGAGAATAAGGTTTGTTTTTTCTGGAGCGACTACTTCAAAGCTGATACCATGGACTTTCATGGGCACACGGCTTCTTATAACCCCAATCCCCTGACTGCAGCGAAATATCACAATCTTCGTTTGCTGTTTTTCACCCAGCCCCTCAGTCGTTCCTGTGTACGGTTCACTTTCCTATCTTTTCCCATTCATTTTCTGATCATAGGTGAGTCACATAATCTCTCTGAACAAGGTTCTTGTTTTCATTCACATCTTTTCAATTTCTTTTGTCCTGTGGTAGTTTTCATAGGTTTGTTCAGATCTTCAGCTCAGGGACTCAGCTCTTACCACAGCCAGCATTAACTTTGTTGTTTGCATTTATGTCAGCTCAAAAGGAGATCAACTAAAGATGAAGACTCCCCTTTGCAGAGTCCTCTGCAAAAGATCTCCCCAGAGCCTCCCCTTCTCCAGGCTGAACAAGCCCAACTCTACCAGCTTTTCCTCATAGAAGAAGGGCTCCAGCCTGCTCAGCATTTCTGTGGCCCTTCTCTGGACCCTGCCCAACAGATCTATGCCTTTCCTGTGCTGAGGACTCCAGAGCTGGAAGCAGAGCAAGCAAAATATCAGAAAGTCCTCAGATAGTTCTTAAAAATGGAATTAATTTTTGTACAAGTAATTTATGAAAAAACTCACTTTTTCAGAAGTTTCTGAGGCAATTTTCTACACGTCTTGCGGGAAAACTTGTGAAATTTGGAGGTTGCTCTGTAAGTTATACTGAGGATGACAACTAACTCCCGCGTGTTCCTGCCTTTGACTCCTGAACCCTTATTTCTCTAGTGCCGACCTGAGCCCTTGGCTTCGATCGTCACTGAGGCCATCAGAAAGGATGCGGACACCCCCTCCGCAGCCTTGGGGTGAGCTTCCCTTTGCCGTGCGACAGAGCGAAGCACTGGCCTGACCGCAGTCACTCTCACGTATGTACGTCTATTCTTAGGTCACAAGGAACACTGTTCTTTGATCCCTCTGGATTAGGTTCTGTTCCTTCTTTCCATTTCACTCCCTCTTATACCAAAAATAGGCTTGCGTGTGTGCGCGCTGTGCGGTGCCGCGGTAAGCCACCAGGGGGCAGCAGCAGACCTGGGAAGCAGTCCTGCGCTGGGGGTGTTGCGGGGGAACTGCGGGTGCGGCGTCTCCCCGCCTGCTCCGTGCGCTGGCACGGACGGACCGGAGCGGGATGGGTTTCACGCCGGGAACCGATGCTATCAGCCGTGCTGTCCCCTGGCCCGCTGGCGGCGCGGAGAGCAGAGCCCCGGCTCTTGGCTTTTCAGAGAATCATAGAACGGTTTGGGTCGGCAGAGACCTTAAAGCTCCAATCCCCGTGCCATGGCCGGGGACACCTTTCACTAGACCAGGTTGTTCAAAGCTCTGTCCAGCCTGGCTGGGGGATAAAGTGTTCAGTAATGACTGCCGCTGAGAAATAAAACTATTAATTTTAGTTACTTACCAGTACATTTTACAGCGAAGCCTCCCTCGGGGTGGCCTGATCCACTGTAGGCAACTTTGCGCAAGTTGCACGGACGTGCAGTACTCTCTGTTCGACTCTGTTTGACTACAGCAAGGCCTATGGATTTGTCTTTGGACATAAAATGCCTCTAGTTCTCAATTTTGGGGGTCAGTACTCCAATTTACTGACTCCCATGTACACCACCGTTCTGTCCCCATCTGCCCCCCGCGCATAAACACTAGGATTAAATAAGGCCTTTGGGAACAGGACCATTGCATTGGAATATGCAATGGAGAACCAGGAGAGGTAAGTGCCCAGCCTCCTCTGTTCCCTGCTGCTATTTTCACAATACATCCATTTCACAGTCCTAGTGAGATGAGGGCTCACCATGGGGCCATGCAGTAAATCCACTCCCTGAAATGATCTAAGTAATTTTTCCAAAGAAATTTGCATGCTTTTTTTCGTGCTAGGTCATTTCAGAAATGTGACTTATGTTTAGAATTGGGTTTTCCCTCAGCTCTGGGGTTTTACTCATGTTATTAAAGAGTTGCAATCATTTGGGGTGCTCGCATCCAGAGCTTTGGGCCTATCTTTATCATAAAGCATCCTAGCAGAACAACTGTACCATTTACTGGAACCTGTGCTCTGCTACATGGATGCTGGCAGCAGAGAGCACTGGCGTCTAGAGAGGAGGGTCTTGGATGGGCAGACCTACTACACAGGCTTGGCAGAGGG
>JARCZZ010038602.1:0-15917 GCA_030323915.1 Brotogeris chrysoptera | reverse complement strand
ACTGAAAACACTGGTGTTATCAGCGCTGTTCCCAGGCCGAAAGTCAAAAACACAGCACTGCACCAGCTACCAAGAAGAAGAAAAAAAAAATGACTGTTACTGCTGAACCGAGGACACATCCGCACTGAGGACTAATCTCACCTCCCTGGGTTAGGTGCATTCCATTTGTTATTTTGGCTTATGTTACTCTAAGGATTTCCAGAGAGAGCCTTGCTTTTTCACACTTTCTATAAGGAACTTCACTGTGCTTTATTTACAATTATAATAGCTCTAAACTGCATTAAAAGATCATCCAAGCAGTAAGCTTGACACAACATAACTAAGTTTAACAGGAATGAAGGCATGATCCCAAGGCCGCTCTATACCAGGCAACATGTCAACAGAAGTGAGCAACTCCGCTGACTTTCCAGTGACCTACTTCTCATCTTATTGCCTTGAGGAGCCTCCAATAAACTCTGTAGATGAAGGAGGACATGAAGGATGTTTTCCAAAAGCCATTTAGAGTCTGGAGGACTTTAACAGACTACTATAATATCGAGAAGAACTACACTAAGTGTAAGGTGACAGACCTCCACACACACAGGTGCCGGAACATCAGATTTCTTTATAAAACAAGGGAGTTTCTCAGCATCAAACGTTTGTCAAGTACTGTTCTCCATCTCTCCTCCATATACAGGCTTAGGTACTTGGGCAGGCAGAGGGCACAGGAAAGGTAAAATACAGAGATGGCATCAGGGCACTGAAGATCTGCATCACCCAGGTAAAGGAAAGGACTAGGACCTGAAGAACATGTCTCTTAGAGCTACTCTGGGGACAGATTACAGATCTCCCATTTAAAATTAATCCAGAAATGGTCTCCCCTTTGAAGCAAAGGAGTCTGTCAATGAAGAGCAAGGTCAATGTATTTGCATAGGTCATCTCTATTTGAACACAGTTAGTGGGTAACTGCTGAAGTTGTTTAGGGAACGAAACATCAAAACAGCACTCCAATCTTTACAACTCTACTCTTCTCAGTGTAACTGTATTGCTTGGATTCCTATCACAAGGCACACTAAGCCATCACTGAATATACAACTGTGAAGATTACTTAACAGACTGGAAAGCTCTTGATGTAGCCTGAGTAGCAGCACTCTTCCCATGGCACAGAATTGCTCCACTACCAGAAATACAGATCTGGATAAACATGACGGGTTTGTGTCTAAGAACTTTGATAGCAGATGAGCTACTGTAGATATGATCATGAAAATGGAGCAGTTACAGAAGGAAAAGAGAATCACTGGAGCTTTCAGTACAGCACCTTTCAACTTTGAATATTCAAATCCTCTCTGTTCATTCCAACAAAACAACTCTGCACCCTCTTTTGGCAGATTTACTTAAGACTGGTATCCAAGAGCAGACTCCAGCAACCCAGGCAACAATCTGGAGGATATTTAGGCTTCCCAATAATATTTTGAAAAGGCTCTGTCCTTGGGCTGCAGTTCAGCTTGACCTAGACAACATCAATGTTTTCCTCTTCCTAATCTTTGACATAATAAAAACAAACAAGAAGGAACAAGGACTTTTAGCAGATCCTCCTTTGTTTGTATTCCAGGATTGGCATTCAATCATGCTCTGTACCAGCCCAGTTATTGGCAGAATACCAGCAATGAAACCTGAAATCAAAGAGAGATCAAGTATTTCATGTTCCCTATTAAATACCTCTGGCTATAAACCAGATATTAAAAGACAAAAACAAAAAACCAAAGCAAACAAAAAAACCCCCCCACCACCCACAAAAAAACCCCAAAACAAACCACAAACCCAAAACAAAAAAACCTCCAGCAAACAAAAAAAAACCCAAAGCCAAACAAAAGTAGCCACAACACACAATAAACAACTTCTTTTGACAAGCCTATGTATAGGTGAGAATAGAGTTGCTTATCATTTTACCCAAAAAGGTGGCTATTTTCTTTAAGATATATCTATTCATATTTTAACAGAAAGTTGATACAGTATCTACTGCAAATATTAGGTCATTAGATGATAAGAGAGACTCTCTGACTTGATTTTATTGCTAGGTAATAAAACTTCAATGATCTTTTGTTTAACATTAAACAAAAGTTCCATATAAAAGGAAAAAAAAAAGTTACAAATGACACAGTAACAGCATTTGGATTTGTGTTTTCCCATGTACAGAAACATGAAGATGACTGCATGTAAAAACAGATCAACATTTTCCAGTGGGGAAATAGATGTAAAGACAGACACCAGCTTGTCTAAAGAGTTTGCATCAGATTCAGACTTATAAGTTCTTGTTTCTTGTCTTAGGCTGTGACGGCCTCTTTTCACAGACACCAAAGGTAAAGGTGTAGGCAAGTTGGATCTTGAACACTTACCTCAAAACTGTCTGTCTCTGAATCTAAAAGAGATTCCTGCAGTGGTTGGGATGGATGAAGGAGGCAGCAAGGGGAACTGGGGAAAGGTCTTTCCTATTACATTTCTATTCACTGCACATCTCAAAGCAACTTTCTGAGTACTTAGCTTCTCTGTCTCACCTTCAAAAGTCCAACACTGCTTCACCTTGCAAATACCTACCCATAAGAAGCTATCTACCTGTTAGCACTCAAATGAATAATTTTTAGTTAATTTTGCCTGCTTATAAGGAATTTTTCAAATGGGAAACCCACAGGTATTGGCCTTTGAATTCAGGCGCAAAGAGACCATTTCAACTGTCTCATCTTGTCTGCCCAATAAGAAAAAAAAATTACTAAAATTTGACAATTTCCTTTGATTTTTCAGTTGCCTTTTCTCAGCAGAGCACATGAAAAGAAATGTGAAATGCATGGGTTAGTAACTTGGGGGAGTGAGAGGAGCACTAAAAATCCACTAGCATAATCTCCATGAGTAAGTACTCAAATCATATTCTACCAGCTGAGAATTCTGAAGAAAGCAATCAGTGCAGCAAGAATATCGCACTTCTCCCCTTCCAAGCAAGATCAACACTAACTCCTTCCCTTCCAAAATATCTCCCTAATTCTCCTTCCACCCAGTCCCAAACACATCTAAGGAAGCTTTTAAATCAAGAAAAAAAGAGCCCTTCTTGGATATCTTCAGAGTAGGAGAGCCAACAGTTTGAGGGCAGGGGTGGGAGGAAACACTTAAAATTTTCATCAACTGACAGCAGAAGCCTAGGCATAAAACCTGCTTCTGATCTCTCTTTTTAAGAAGGCTAATGCAAAGAGAACTCATTCAGAAAAAGCTCTGAAAGACAAATTAATAACCCAAATTAATAACCCTATTGATTTTCCATCACTAGAACCATCATTTTGAGTGGAACAGACTAGCACAAAGCTGCAACGAATGAACCTACTCAAGCCCCCGTACAGCTATGACAAGCAGCTGCTCAGAGAGTATTTTGCTCTGATCAAAGCATAACAAAGGTTCTTCAGCCAAAACTTTTTTTTCCAGAAAGCAGGAACTGGGGTAGTTTAGTTCTCTTTCTTACCAAGAACACTGGAACTGGAGCACAAGCAAGTGAAAGGACACCTGGAGACTATGCCTCTTCCCACCTGATTTCTCTCCATGTTCCCCTGGTCAAGAAGGAACCACCAAGGACTATAACAATTGTTATGACTACTTTTTACCAGGCAATTAAGAGCAGTCATTAAACTGCAAGTCAAAAAGAACATGCTAAGAGGCTTCATAGTCTATCAGCCCTTCCCACCGGACTGTACAATGGTTCACCACAGACTCCAGAGAGCAGGCACACAGAATCATGTAAATGTGTTTCCTCCTCAGCTCTTGCAGATGAGATGGTCAAGGCCACTACAATACAGCACTGGAAATAAGTTATTCTTACAAAGGTCATAAATGAAACCCAGCAGAACGTTTCTCCTCCTGGGGTCAAGGATCCCTTGCTTTCTGCATCCTGGAAGACTGCTTTATGGAGGCAACAAGTATCATCTTGCTGTTACACTTACAATCAACAGCAGGAAAATTTGCCCTGTTTGGTTAAGATGATCGGAACTTTGTCAGTCTATCTAATAAACAATAACAGAATCACACTTGAGCAGGTGCCAGAAATACCACAGTGCTTAGGCAACATCACACACATATAAGTAGCCCTCTTGCCAGGTGGTCACTTCATGTTTTTTAAGTTGCCCATTGGTTTTAGTTTAACAAAACCAAAACACCTATCCTACCTCACATATTTCATACAAATCACTTATTACATTTTTTTTTTCTATGGAACATATTTATCTTCATTTCTAATTAGTTTTCAATATCTTAAAAATAGGGCAGATGGAGATAGCAGTTTCCTGTCAGTTTCTGCCCTGTATGCAAAATTACATGTGAATACCATTTAAGCACACTTTGGCATGTCATTCAACACTGGCAGAGCTTTCCTCTGCTTCACCGGTTCCTGGGTAAATGTTTTACTACAATGAAAGTTTCCTGCATGCCAGTGATGTGGCACAACTCAGTCAGTCACATGTGCAGAACCAGAAGCCCAAGGCCTTGGTTTATGGGGGTGAGTATATCATTCTGAAGCCTGCTCACAAGGGTACAGTTTGGTTTGTACATCATGTGTTGTCATACCTACTGCAAATTCATACCAGAGCTCCCAACAGAAACAAACCAACCTTAATTCCTTATGACAGCGATTTAAAGCTGACCTTAAGGGCTTCTCATATTAATCTCGAAAGGGAGTTAATATAATTTCCTTTAAGTTACAGCTTGCAAAACAAAAGCTTAGGAATGCCAATGGGATGGTCTAGATCCCACTAATGAAACTGTGGAAAAGCATGTGACTGAACCCACATTCCAGGACCCCCATCTAATTCTTCAGGCATTACCTTGCACTACTTGGCAGGAAGATGGCATCATCAAAAAAAAAATACATGCATTAGACAATACAGTGTTTACTATACAACCAAGAACTAATGACAGGGAGAGAAGAACGAACATCAAGTTCTCCTTTAACATTCTTGGCTTTTTTATTAATTAGTGCTTAAATTTAATATTCCTAAAAATGAAGGCCCCAGCCATCTGGGTGCAAACATTTCACAATACCAATTAAGCAAGTTTCTTAGCATAACCCTGCAACAGCCTTTCTAGAGTATGTTAGGCTGAAGCTTGCCATCGTAAACAGAGCAATGCTAAACTGGAATTAGGAAAAGCATTCAAAAAGGCTAAAACCACCATCAACAGGGACAGGAAATGAAAATGAAAATGTAGAGAAGTCCTCAAAGCATGAGCAGAATTCACCACCATCCTTTGTACAGAAGACACTGGTATAAGACAATGTTCTGTATCCACAGGGTGCTTTTCACCCAATTTATTTCTGTCTTAAACAGTTCATACTATTAGTTGAACTGTATTTACCAATCAAGTCAGGAGGCAGAGAGCTATTTCTTTTCCATCTGACTTGCTCAGAGACTTATCCTCACTTCCATCAATCTCTGCTAAGTGAGCTCTGGAAAAATACATATGGAGCATGCGTTACTGTAGAGAGAGATATTCTACAGACATATTTGCTTATTAACAGACCCACCAACAATTAAAGGGTGCTGACTTACATGCAGCATATGCACCAGGTGTGCGAACAATACCTTTGCTTTCTACCACACTTGACACAATCCAAATTTCCAGTATTATCAAAATAAACAAAGGTTCAGTTTCCCATCAGCCTCCTGCAAATTAGCTTCACCAGAACCACAGTATTATTTTTGCTCAAGCACCAATATTCACAGGAAAATTATGACCATTATTAAGAAACAGACCAATTTAGGAAAGGGTGGTATTAAGCTGAAGCACAGACATAAGCACTCTATAGAAATGAAATAGCGGCAATAGTAACAGATGACTGAATTCCAACCCTATTATCTCATTTCTGGATTACAGTAATTTCTGTTTCACCCTGCTTCAACCCAAACCTGTTCCAGCCCAACTTGTTTCCCTTTTTGTTCTGTGTTATTCTTAGAATGCAGAATGCTCCTGTGCTGTGGAGGTATTTAGATGAATTTATCACTATGCAAATCCTGCAGGAAGAATTTGACACACCGTATCAAATACCTCTGACAGCACTGGCCATGACATCCTGCATCAACGAATGTTCTCATCTGTCCACATTAGTCAGTGTGTCACAGAAAGCATACCCCAGTCCAAAGCAATGACCCAATAACTCACCCATTTACCATACATGCTGTATGAGATTAAGCCCAAGCTGCCAACAAAAAACTCAGGCATAGGAGACAGTGGAGGTGATATTAAAACACAGATGAATTTGGCAGCATGGGAGAGAAGAGCTGGGTCAGGGAACACAGAGCGCAGTAAGATTTGTTTGCCCCAGATCTTAAGAGAAGGTTTCTTACTGGTTTCCTTCAGAGGCCACTTTTTAAAATTATGGAGGTGTTCCTTTATCATTTTCATCAGCATTCACATAGTATACTGACAGAAATCCTTTGGGAAAACAGTTCTCTGCCACTATGCCCTGCATATTTCTGACCTTCAGTGTAAACTTGAGGAAAAAAAGATAGCATAGGACTCTCAGTACTAGAGGACAATCACTCACAGTAACCTTGCTATTATAGAAATCCGCATTCCAGAAATTGGGAAGGCCAGACAGAATGGGGCCAAATTAATTTAGTGGCTTCTGCTGTAGAGAGATGCATGTAAAGGACTCTGCAAACACCTGCTCCTTTTTGTGAACAGCACTCATTCTCTTGGAATGAAATCGGAACAACATTTGGTGGGAAACCAGTTTTTAATAACCTTACCAATACAATGCAAAACCTACTCAAAGGCGCAAGTCCATTCAGACTGAAAAAAACTATTTTTGCTGGGCCATCAGTAGTAGGGCAGCAGTGTGCCAGACAGCTCTTTTCATCAAACCCTATCAACTGCACAGGAAATACTGAATTTGCTGCACCAAGATCATCCTCCTGCTTGAAATGCATAAAGACTATTAAAGAACCACTTACCTGGAACCTTTGAACCAGCTCTAGTGACTGGCTGTCATTCTGGTCTGCTTCAAGGATGACATCTGTCAGTTTGTGTATGATCACATCCAAAGGGCCTTGATCTTCAATGGGTTTAGTGAGGTCAAGCTGAAGAAACCAGAGAGAAACCTTTTATTAATATATGAAGAATCTGAGGTTCTTATTCCTACCACCGTCCAAGGTGCTGTTGTCACACAGAAGGCATTTACTTTACATACTGCCTTTATTTTGGTAAGTTACCCAAATTCATGAGAATTTATATTTCACTGAATGTCATAAAACTTTCCTCGGACATTTATTTCTCAGCAATGTAGGTCTAATTCCATGAAAAAGCAGTTAAGTCATCAGCAAGCACACTTCATCCAAATACCTTCCTGTGCTTCACCATCCTGAGCTGCCATTTCCCTCTTCAGCTCTCTTTCTCAGTACTTACACACACACACACACACACACACACACACACACACACACACACACACACACGCAAAAGGAATGTGCAAACAAAGACGATCACCACTAATAAAAAGAACACCTACTGTGACTTTTGCCCTTTGGGATTGCACAAAACAGCACCCAGGTAACACAAAAGCAAACGACTCAGAATCTCTGCAAACTCATCTGCTGCAGTAACAGATTATCTAGCTGGTAAGGAGGAGCACACTTCCACTAGCAGACCTTGGCAGTTAGCTGGATAGGGGACAAAGACTGGGGTGAGGTGTGCAGAAACTCTGCTCCCAACAGCATGGGAAGGCAAGGAAGTGATAGCAATGAGCTGAGTCCCCAGTAACTCAGACAGGGTTCTATGAGCAGAGGAACTACCTGTACCGGAAACAGACTGAGTTATGGATCTCTTCAGAAAATCTTGATGAAAGAAGGTTATTGGACCTGATGGGATTCATGCAAGGGTACTAAGTGAACTGGTCAATGTCATTGTGAGCGCTTAGATTTATCAGGACATAAATCAAAACAGTGAAGACTGCAACTAAATGAGGGGGAAAAAAAAAAATCCACTACAAGAACTGTCTTGTTGCAGCACAGAGTCCCACAGAAGCTGTAGGATCTCCATCCTTCAAGGTTTTCAAGACCTGACTGGACAAAGCCCTAAGTAACTTACTCTGAATTTAATGCTGAATCTGCTCTGATCAAGATTATGTATTACAAATCCCTAAGATCCCAACTAAAATGAATGATCCCATGAAGCTACTTACCAGTTTTGAACATTTGTACAGTTTAAGTACCAAACTGGCTCATGTAGCCAACACACTGGGCTGACCACAGCACAAAAGCTCCCACAGTACCAAGCACTGCTCTTCAACTCATTGTGGGATCTAATGCACAAGTGGCAACTTAACCTTGTAAACTTCAAGCCAGGAAAATAAAAGATAGGTGTATGCTCACTAAATTAAAGACAGCATTTGGTTTTACAGTTACATGCATACTCCTTTCCATTGCTGCTATCTGTTTTATTCAACTCTGGCAGAGAAGGGGGTCGAGGGCAAAGGAGGGAGAGGAGGGCAGGGCAGAAGAGGCTGCTGATGTTTTGTTTCTATAGAAGCCTGGTCTTCATTGTCCCATTAACTTGAGTTTTGTCCTAATAAAATTTCCCATCCTGCAGAAATGGCCCTGCTTTGAATTAAGGAGTGCCTTAAGAAAGGTAATGATAAGACAGGATGGCTGCAACTCAAGCATCAATAAAACTAAACCAGCAGAGATCTAGCAGCCTAGTAATAATTTGGTAGTTGCTACTATAACTGATCCATGCAGCTGAACTGCTCTTCCTCGTAGGCACTCCTACCTGGGCTAGGCTTACTTAAGCAGAATAACTGAAGTTTCCTGTGGCACAAAAGCAAACTGAAAGACTGCCAATTCTTCCCAACAGAGACCACCTCTGTTTGCCCATTACTATATGCTCCTACTAACAGTTACAGATTGAGGCTTTAGCACTATCTTTGAAGTACTTATGTAGATTCTAATACAACTGGAAAACATATTGCGCATGTCTTCTGAGGAGCCTAAAAGATGTCTATAGGTATGCAGCAGACTCTCTACATGCAAAGATTATGCAATGATAAAGAACACAAGACAGACCTCATGTGGATGCATGGTGACTGGTCAGCTGTGTCTGGGGGGGAGAGTCCACAGAAAGCCTGGCTGTCCTGACACTTGGATTTTTACTTCCATTACTAGCTCAGCACAAAGGCTAAAGTCAAGCTTAAGTGTCTGCAAAATTAAGGCAAAGTGAAGTGAATTGCAGCTTGGCTAAGGACATGGAAGGAGATGATTTACAACCAAGTTCCAGAAAAATCAGTTAATATCCTTAAAAGAAATCTCAGATGAACACACTGCTTTTCCTGAGTTTTTTTTTTTCGTCTGCCTATCACATCTGGAAGGGAACAACAAAACAAAGGGTCCATTTAACTAGGTCAGAAAGTTCCCAGTTGCCAAGGTACAAAAATGTGAATTAATCAATTTTCAGAAATTCCAGTTTGAAAAACAGCAAGAAGCAAATAAGCATTTGAGAGTGGTTGCCCTTCTACATTCTTTCTGCACTTGCAGCTCAATCTGCACAGAAACATTCAGAAAACAAGAAAACAGTCCTCCTTTTCGGCCTTGACTCAAGAACAGAAATAAGCCTTCAAGGCATATCCAGGCATTTTCACCACAATGTTTTCCAGAAGCATAAGACATCTGGGCAAGATAACTTCACAACAGTTGTGCCAGCTAAAAGCAACAGGCATATTTTGAGAATGAAACTAAATGCACCTACTTTGCACATCAGAAAGTGTCAAAAAGGCCCCTTTGTAACAGGGCTCTGCTTCCCCTTCACCAGGAAGGTAGTGCTAGAAATGACAGCATGCTAAGGCAGCTACTACAGTAGGAAGTTCAATGACCACTTCAAAAAGGATAGCAGGTACATTTATTTCAACCACCCAGACTTTCAAAATCTGATCCGGTATTCTGTGGATTGGAGGATCAAACCATTTGCAAGAACAAGTTCTCTGTGTTCTGGGCCGCGCTGTGGAAAGCAAATATTCCTGAGCTGTGTGGAATTTGGAAGAGATCCACCCTCTTTTTAAATACTAAGGAAAAAAACCCCAAAGCTAAAAGGAGAAGAAAAGGAAGAAGGAAGATTTGAGGGGGAAAAAAGAAGCCTTTTCAAGTGCAGTATCAGACCCAAGCAGAAGTCAGTGAAAGCAGAGTGCAAAATTTCTGATAGCCCTCTGCTGAGACAAACACTGATTCATTGTTTGTCATCAGCTGGAATTTGAGCCCTCCTACTTCCCTTCTCTTTCAGCATCTCTCTCCAAATGATCTTTGCAGTTGACATGATCACCCAAAGGTTTGTTTTTGCACAGAACTAACACCATAGCAGCAGAAGTGAGAGAAAAGACTTATCAGCACCAGCTTGAAAGATTATATGGCTATGGTACCTTCTCTTCTGTGAGGCAGGTGAGGTAGGCTATAGCCTATTCTGTGTGCCCCCTTCCCCCCCCCCCCCTTTCTTTTGTTTAGTAAAAAAGTCCAATCAGGCATTGGTTTCAGGGCATTGTCACTTACCACCAAACCCCAGCAAAACTCAGGTAAATGACATGGAAGACTGTAACAAAGCCGTACACAGAAAATGCCAGATACATGGAAAACACATGGCTCGGACAGGTGTGCTCTTTGCTGAGTAAAAAATTGGCTGGATGGCGAGGCATGAAGAGCTGTAGTGAATGGAGTTAAATCTAGTTGGCTGCTGCTCACAAGTGGTGTCCCCCTTGTACTTGGCACTGGTGAGGCTGCACCTCAGATACTCTGTTCAGTTTTTGGCCCCTCACTACAAGAAAGACATGGAAGTGCTGAGGCATATCTAAAGAAGGGCAACAAAGCTGGTGAAGGGTCTGGAGCACAAGCCTTATGAGGAGCAGCCGAGGGAACTGGGGTTGTTCAGGCTGGAGAAGAAAAGTCTCAGGGGCACCTTATCACTCTCTACAACTATCTGAGAGGAGGTTGTAGCAAGGTGGGCATCCATCTCTCCTCTCAAGTAACAAGTGATCGAACAAGAGGTAATGGCCTCAAGCTGCGCCATATTGTGAAAAATTTCTTCACCGCAAGGGTTATCAAGCACTGGAACAGGCTGCCCAGGGAAGTGGTTGAGTCACCATCCCTGCAGATATTTAGATGTGTAGATGTGCTGCTTAAATACATTGTTAATTTACATTTGGACTCCATAATCTTAAAAGCCTTTCCCAACCTAAATGATTCTATGATTCTATATGCCTTTCCAGATCTTACAAACCCATATATGGAAGAAAACAACCACTAGATAAAGGCTTTTATCATAGCCACTATAGCTAGCCTGCTCACCTTCTAATAGAAAGACTGTCTGGGACTTAAAAAACACTCCAGGCTTAGAAACATCACAGTCCCCCCTATTAGGCTTCTCAGAGCATCCACTGGAGAGCAAGTTAGAGGCATACAGAGCTCCATCTCTGCTGTCCTCTCCCCTTCCCCTCCCTCTGTCCTCCAGAAACACACAGCCAGAGTATTATCCAAATCATTACACAGGAGGGCAAAAAAAGTTTATTTCCATTAAGTATAATTTGTTTAAAGTTTTGGGGTTTTTTTTTCTCTCCGGAACACTGGCAATCCATCTGTATTGCAGGGATGGGGCGAGCGCCTGGCAGAGTGCCACGGCTCTCCGGTCCCAACTGCAATCCCACACACGCATTTCTGGAAGCCGTGTTTAAAAATAAAACCATGTCCAAGTGAAAAAAATCTCTATTTGTTCACTCAGGAAAAAAAACCCCAAACAACTGCAAATGTTGGATTTAGCAAAGAAAAATACCATTTATCTAAATGATTAAAAATAGGTTTGTATTTTTTTTAATTCAGTGTTTCCAGTCCACGCTATAATCAACTGTATTTCAGAATCTGGCTGAGCAGGATCTGTGTTCTTGTTTTTTAGAAAGCTCTTCTTCGGAAACAGTTTTTGGATTATCACTCAGATGAAATGAAGTCTTAATACCAACCTGCCCCATTCTCTGAAGAGAGATCTGTCCTCTGCCATATCCCTGAGGAATTTACAACACATCTCTCCATTTCTATTTATCCTTACTTTTCTATTTTTAAGCATTTTGCTCCCAGTCTCCAAGTGGCTAACAAACTCCACTTGCCAGGATGCTGCACTAAGTTATTCGGAAAGAACCCATTTAATTTTCTAGTAGAGACCTGTCAGTGCTCCACCATGTATGTCGCAAATCACAGCCCAAAAGTCCCTTTGTGGCAATTTAACCATTTTCCTCCCTGTGAACTGGACGTACAGCACCAGCCTGATATGACCTCTCTGCTCCCTGACTACTGAGGCTATATATGAAATCTATACACAAATCCATTTTATCCTGTTATTCAGATACTCAGTTAAGGCTACACTGTGGGGTTTATTTCCTCGCTTAGTTCAGATTCTTAAATTCCACTGAATATAAACCTTCAGGTTTTTAGTCATCGTCTTCCTCTCCCAGGGCTATTTTCTATCCTGTATCTTCACTGCATGCATTTATATCAGAAGTCTTGTAAAACAAAGCCTTTAAAACTTCTCCTTCTTGCCCAAGGGTTTACCTTCACTGTACACTAATGCTGAACAAATCATAATGAAAAAAAGTCATGAGCTCTGGGTTGAAAAGCCAGGTCTTTAAGAATCCGAACCCTATCAGCTCATGCATTGGTGGATGCTCTTCTCTCCCTAAAAAGTTCAGAGATGAAAGCCCCTAAAAATATCTCAAGCACTCTGAAGAAGGAAGGGAAGCAGCAGAAATCAATACAGCCAAGTCCGCTGTTTTACCTTATTGTACAGAGTAAACAAATATACACAAGATAGCCTAATTAGAGGAGAGAAGGTGCTTGTATTTGAAAGGAAGCTGGAAAATTATCTGAAAGAGATCAGGAAAACACTTGTGCAGGTCCATCCATCTGTAAGACCTACTTGTGCAGGATAACCTGGAAGTCTTCCTGTTCTTCTGACAAGCCAAAAGGAAGTCCAATGGACCAAGCAAGACCAGCACATCCTCCTTTCCCAAATTAAATCCTGCAGGAGCAGTCCAGTATTGTCCCTCCACAAGGATGCACAATACTTGCTATCAGGTCTATGCAAGCACAAAACTGACAAGACTGACACCCTGACAAAGCCCATGGAAGGTGACAAAGTATGTATGTGCCTACATTTCCTCATGAGGAAAGACATTATCTTACTTCGTATTTTCACTGATATATATGCTCTCCTAAAACATTTACATACTCAAACTAAATAGATATTTACATATTTAACAGAGTTTCTCCTCATCTCTCTGGCCAATGAAGAAAGTGATCTCGGCTGTTGTCACGCACAGCTAATGCAAGTAGCACTTGCTGCTGCTGCTAATGGGGCCAAAGGATACTGAGGGAGAACATAAACCCCACACAGAAACACCAGCTCTGTCCTGCTGCAAAGGGCAACACAGACCTAACCATCAAAGACTGAAGAAACAGCAAAGCATTCACCAAGAGACCCTATTTTCTCTCTCCACATCCCCCTTCCCCAGCCATCCTTCCCTGGTGCCAAATTAACTTGCACTTCCTGTTGCAGCAATGGCAGCAGCAACCTGAGAAAGGAAATCTGCTGCAGTACGGAGTCTTCCCACCCTCAGGTCTCTGGCTCTCCCCTCACACAAGAGGAGAGGGCATCACAGCATCTGCCACGTCAGATGGGAGCTTTTTCCCAGGCAGGAAGGAAATGCAGCTTGAAGATACCCTATGTTTTTTGCAAGTCTTCTCAGAATCGGGGAAATTAAAGACTGACAGATAAACACATTTCTACTGATGCAGGAGCTAACTCAACAGGTTATCTTTGGCTGCCCTGCTCAGCTTAGTTCAACATTGTTCACAATTTTGGATGTCAACAGCATTCCAAGAAAAAGACATGCCTAAAGGTGAGGAGCAGCAAAACATAAGCTATGAAGCCCTGTTGAGTTCCCATTTTCTCAGATACCAAAACTTTAACACCAGAGGAGAAGATCTTAGGCCTGACAGATGGTTTCTTTGCATTTTCTTGCACTCGTGCCAGAGCATATTACTCTGCATTCTGCTTAGCACAAGTTGCCAGAGTATGTGTGAACACCATGCACGTTTTCAGGAGTCACATGCTGCTGCTCTTCTGGAAGCTAGGTATGATCTCTGAAATGTCTGGGAAGTTCTCACTTTTAGCTGCATTCAAGATAAAATGATGGAAAAGAAATCTCATCGTTTACACTACATGTACTAACATACACAGACACCATTTACGGACCACTTCCCCAACTGCTACATAAACTAGCCTTTGTACATTCAAGGCTTGTCCTGCAGTCAACGCAATACCCCAGGGTTATGTGAATCCCTCAGGAGCATCACTTCCCCACAGTCTCCCCTGCACCCTCCCACAGAAGCACACAGCAAGCCAGCATTGCTGTCGCCTGTGCAGTCACAGTGACAGACAGTGAATCGTGACTCCTACTCAGTGTGCAGAACAACACTGGAGTAAGCTACAGCATCTCAGTTACCCAAACCTCTCCTACTGCCCCCCTCTCCTCTCACCTCTGACCATGGTATATCAGACTCCATTGAGCATCACCCTCATGTTAGCACCAAGTTTTGCCCCTTCAACTTCTCTAAAAGCTAAACAAGAAAAAACATCTTAGGGCTACGGCTGAAGCTCTTCACAGAAATTATTTTGTTTTCAGTGGAAGGTTTTTTTTTACCCAGGACTGAAGCTTCGTTACGATACTGTTTTTGACTTACAGCCCAATGCAAAACATTACTTCCAGAAATTGAACTATAACTCATTTTGGTTTATCTCCGTATCTCCTGTACAGCACTTTGACAGTTGCAGAAAGCTCTTTCTAGAACTTGTGAAGGCGCAGGAATGGCTGTTTCTGAGCACAATGCTAAAGTGAGAGCTCATGCCTCATTAGGGCTGGACTGCAGCATGCAGGTTTTGGTAGGCAAGTGGTTAAGCAGTTCAGTCTTGTTTGGGGATAGTCCGAAAGGCAACTGCTGATTTTCAGTACTGCAAGAGGAATAATCGATGTTACTCAAATCCAAAAAAGCCTCTTGCCAAGGGAGTCTCCTGAGGTCACTGAGGCTCCTATGGATTAGGAAGGGCAGCAGAACAAATCCAGAGATTAGCAGAGGAGAAAAGTTGAAACAGAAAATGTGTGGCATGAGAGGATTAGCACTCCAAAGAAGGAAAGCAAGTCACAGAAAAACAAGAACAGAGGAGAATGAGCAGTTGGTGTAACCTGCTGCTGAGACTGCCATACTTTACTTTCTGTAACTGTCAAAAAGACAGTGTGCATGTACACCAAATTAAAAGGCTATATAGGGAATCCCAGTAGTAGAACGTATGGAGAAATTGCCAAGTGGTTCAGAAAGTTTCTGGCTCACTTCTTAAAGCTTTGGAATGAGCAAATCAGATCCAGAAAGCCTAAGACTTTACAAGGAATATTTTTTATGTTTCTTTGAGTGAACTGGGTCAGCTCTAGCCCAGTTACTGAACTGACAGCTCAATCAATCCTGTAGGAGGGCAGACATTAAAGAAGGAGTGGAATGGAGAAGCCATCTATGCAGAACACTCCAGCTAATCCAGATACAGAAACACTGCAGCACTATAGCCAGTACAACCTGGGTCATCAAAGGGAGGGAGGTGAGAAGGGTGCACTTCACTTCTCGGAAGCTTTCAGTGCTTAATTATAACGTCATATAAACACTCCAAATATGAAGATCTGACAGTACTACAAATATTTAAAAAAAAAAAAAAAAGAAAAGGTAACTACTGGATACAGCAGAAGTTAAGATGAAAGAAACATGTTCAGGGGACTGGAGCACCTCCTGTATGAAGATAGGATGAGAAAGTTGGGGCTGTTCAGCCTGGAGAAGAGAAGGCTG
>JARCZZ010038601.1:53462-67190 GCA_030323915.1 Brotogeris chrysoptera | reverse complement strand
CTCGCCCGCCCCCCCCCCCCCCCCCTTTCGCCCTGCCGCGCTGTGTCGGCGGCGCTGCGCATGCGCGGGAGGCGGCCGCGCCATAGCAACCGTGGCGGTAGCGGTAGCAATGGCGATGGTGGGTGCCCTCAGTGCCGCGCTGGCGGGGGGCGGCCGGGACGGGACGGGACGGGACGGGACGGGACGGGGCCGGGGTCGGGGTCGGGGTCGGGGTCTGCTCCGGCGTGGGGGGGGGAGTGGTGCTGTTCCCCCGGGGCGGGAGGCGGAAGGGGCCGGGGGAGGAGAGCGGCGTCCCCTCAGGGCTGCCCCCGAGCAGCCCCCGTGGCCGGCTGTGGCGGCACCGCCGAGCAGAGTCCTCCGGGGCCCCGGCTCTGCCGAGAGGGTGTCGGGCGCCGAGCAGCGGGCACGGCATAAGCTGGCCAGGAGGTATCCAGCGCTCGGGGCGGTGGCTGAGGCGGGGAGCCTTGCGCTGGTACTGTGCATGGGAATGGGGGATTTCAGGGGTAGGTCAAAGTAGCGGGGAGTCTGGGGTGCCATCGTACGGAAACCGTGTAAGGTGGCTTTAGTCTGAATACCTGCAGGAGCCTGATCAGTGTGCAGGTAGGGAAACCCTGACAATAGGCTTCTTGGGGGGAGGTTTCCCTCAAGTAACCTCCCTTGACAGGAGGTACTATGATTTGTCTACAGACATTTTAAGTATGCTTCAAAGCAAACAAAATCCCTGGTATGTTTTCTCCGCATAACCCACTGTGCTGATCTTTATATTTCCACCAACGGGCGAGACAAGGCAGCAGAGGTCAGGGAAAAAGTTGCTCCTATGGATCGTTAGCTATAAAGTCCAGTCTGGCGTTAGGCATCAGTTTGAAACAGAAGCAGACACTGGTCTGTCTTCAACGTGGGTGACCAAGATCATGTACCTGAAGGCAGTAACGGTTGGCTACCATAATTGTGGAAAATGCTGTGATGTATCTGCCCAAAAACCCCAATTTACTGGAAGCAGGCTGGTTTTGCTGGCACACTGATACCTGTTAATCAGCACAGCTGCCTGAACTGTTGTCTTTTATTGTTGGGTCCAGAGTTCCCAGTGGTCTAGAGCTGAGTGCCCAGCACTAAAGCTCTGTGGCCAAGGTGATTGTCTGTAAGGTTTTGGGTGGAAATTAGTTTGTTCATTTTATTCTTGCAGTCATTTCTTTGATCTCTGATGACCTGAAAAGCTGCTCCTATCCACATGTGGTAGTGCCATACTTAAGAATGATAGAGATACCCAAACTAGAGTCCTCCTGGGTTTGTAGAAGAGAGGTTGTTGATCAGTTTTTGTGAGAAATTGGTCTCTGAAACCTTTTGAAACCAAAAGACGTCTTGGAATGTGTTTTATGTTTAGGTTATATCAAAGTGTCTTGATATACTGCTGTTTGGGGTATCATTATGTGGTTTTAATGAGACTGCTGTGAGGTAGAAAAGTTGGAGATAGTGGTAACAGAAAGTTGGTCAGTGGGTCAGTCCTTAAAAAGCCTTATGCAGCAGCTGTGTCCTGACTAATACATGTTTTCGCATCACATTAATGTGACTCGACATAAAATGATTGAAGAAGAGCAAGTATAAACAATCCAGATTGCTCTTGGCTTTTGGCAAGAGGTACCTTATTTTCCTCAGTGAATCTTGTGAGGCTGTATCATTCTGTCTACCCACAGGTTTGCTCTCAGACAGGAAGTTGCTAATGCACAGCAATAGAAGGTATGGGTGTTTAAGAGCATTAGACCACATTTTTCAGTGCAGTAGCTTCTCATGCCATTGAATTGAATTGAATTTCACCATCAAAGCTAACAAGCAGCATCCCAAACCCATGCTCCAGGCGGGGCAGAGAGTGAAATCAGGAAGATAATGTCCTTGTGTGAAACCAGTTGGTTGCTTCTGAAAATGCTATCAAGTAGTCTAGAAAATAAAATTATGGGGCACTGAGTAGTTTCAGCTGGAGGAAGGTAATACAGGAAAGTGGTGGAAGGGGATAGACAAGCGGGATGGGGAGAGGAGGCAGTGAACAAGGCAACTGAAAATTGGCAATGAATATTCATTTACTTTTTCATCTTTTAGGCAAAAGCAACAACTATCAGAGGAGCTCTGGCCAAATGGGTAAGTAGTAGAAACAGTATCGAGCTGCTTTGCAGTACTCTGTGGCATGGGGTTTGACTATTCAGCTCATTGTTTAGTACCCTCAGTATTGGAGGGGTTTTTCAGTTATGTTGGTATATCCCACAAACTTCACTCCTGCTCTCCTCATAAGGACTAGAATGACACAACTTGCAGACATTAGCATTACTAGAGGTGTGAACTCAGTGTTAAAAATTTGCTTTTCCCCCCTCACTCTGCCTTCTCAACTCCACACTTCCTAGTGAAGACTTATCTTCCATTTGCTCCTCTGTCACATCTCTTAGAGATAATAGACCCATGTCAGTGAGTTTCCATTAACGTTAGGCATGAAGTGCTGAATTTGCTTTTCTGATCATGTTACTGGGGATGGGTCTAAAACTTCCATACCGAGGCCACATGAAAAATGGCATCTGGTGATGTGTTGCATTACGGATGTTTTGGCATAAGGGTTTACCTATGCCATACAGTCAGGGTGACAGTAGTTAAATCAAAGCAACTTTAACTTAGCATGTTCTTAAAGAAGTGTCTGTTCTGTCTGTGATTTCTCTGTGCCTTTTTGTGATTGTTCAGCTGACCTTCCTGCCAGAAGCACGTGGCAGTTGGGATGAAGTTTCCTCCTGCAAGTGCTCACTGCTGGCCACAGTGCATTGGAAGCTCTCTCCCTTTCATGTTTTTAAGGGAAAAAAAAGAATTAGTTGCTGGTATAAACTGAATATAAATGCAGATAGATACAGTGTTGTTCTTAGAAAAGAAAATGGAAGTTTCACATCTATAAAGTGACTTCATTTGAACACATCCACCATATTGTAGCAAAATATCTGACATGCTTATTCGCTAAATGGTTAATTTTGAGTAAAAGTGTTATCACACTAGATTTGGATAGAAACTGGAATACAAGTAAATGCCCAAGCCAACAGGCTAATGTTTTCTTTTTTTTTTATTTTATTTTTTATTTTTTTTAATTATATTAAGTTGCCTGAAGTATTTTGGGTGTATAAGAGAGACAATAATGTTGTCAAAACCTTCTCTTGTGCTCTGAGATTCTTAAAGACTTCTGGGATGCAATGCATTTCGTTGCAAAGTGGCCATATAAACCAGGCCAGAGCTCAGCTTTGGCTTTTCAGTAGCTGCATGAAAGTGGGGGAGAAAACAAGAGCCCTTGTTTTGAAAGCGCTGGGTAGATTTCTTCTTTGTTAATGGACCTCCAGTGCTCTCACTGAACACTGGGCAAAATGCTCCCTTTGTGCTGTCAGGGAGGCAGCTGTCAAAACTGGTGGCACTACCTCAAGAGATACTTGTTCCGAGTGTTGAGTCAATAATTACCATTGCTTCAGAATTGTAAAAGATTTAATAGACTATAGTTTTTAATAAACCCAAAAGCTGAAGTTACGGCTTTTTTTCTGAAGCTCTGAACTTTATCAAGTATTTAATCTAGAAAGTTATTAACCTAGGTTGCAAGTAGGAAACCTGTCTTTTACTGTATTCTCCAAAGTGTGAAATCCCTTCTTTAATGGCTAAGTAGAAATATTTTTTATTTCTGATTCTTAACTTGGTGAATCTGTTGAGGTTCTTCCCCAAAATGCACTCCTCTATGTTCAGTTTGTGCTGTGAGTTAGGTCTGAGTTCTGAGTTTCTGTGTGATTTTTCTGTCAAAGCTTTTAAGAATCTGTGCTACAGATCAGCCCTTGCCAAGGCTCCTGTGTCCATCTCCACAGAAGTAGCATTATTCCCAATTTTAGACCTCTATCTGTTCTTCATTTCTTTACAGCTTAGGACCCCTTAATTAAATTGCTCCAGCAGAACACAGCTTTCAAAAAAAGCATGTGTAATGTGTAAGTTCTTTTAATATCTTGAAAAGAAGCTGCCTTCCCCTTTCTATGCTATGCCAGCAGGAATCATGATAAACGGTATTCAAAATGCATTCTCTTTCCAGTAATATCTTTTAGTACTATATTGGCATTACTTCTATAGTAATTACTTTTGCAGTAAGTTTTTAGTATAGTAATTCTTAGTAATTGCATGTAGCACTGAGCCTCTTCTTTACCTTCTCTCTTCTTTAGGAAGAAAAAAATGGCCAGAAAGCTTCAGAGGCAAAGGAGGTGAAGCTGTATGGTCAGATTCCTCCTGTAGAGAAGATGGATGAATCTCTCTCCACGCTTGTTAACTGCGAGTAAGATCAGTTAAAAACAAATTGGAAGCCAAATATTCTGTTCTCTTTATATGAATTTGCCATTTTTTCTGATGCCCACTGTGCAATTATGTATTTACTATATTTAAGTGTAGCCTTGAAAGCAGCAGCTCTCTCCTTTTTTTCCTCAGCTGAGCTTGTCTTTCCACATGCAAAAAAAGTTCCTTTTTTTAATTCAGAGATCCCTGTCTACAAGTTAAGGTAGATTCTATACTGATATTTGTCTCCAGAAGCATTACATACTGTTTATCAGCGTATAATTATAGGTCCATGTTTGGAGTCTTGTCAGCTAACTGGCACATTGATGATTCATTCCAAAGTTCATGCAGAAAGAAAGGAGACTTCAGCAGGACTTCCAGAAAGAGATTAGAGCCAGTTCAGAAATACACAGCCATGCATTTAATAAGGTTAGGCACACAGATAATCCAGTATGTCCTGCACGTAACTACTTTCCCAGAAGCTTGGAAATAAAGCTGCAAAAGTCT
The DNA here is from genome assembly GCA_030323915.1 of Brotogeris chrysoptera. Lineage (NCBI taxonomy): Eukaryota > Metazoa > Chordata > Aves > Psittaciformes > Psittacidae > Brotogeris > Brotogeris chrysoptera. Next base: position 62,369 of record JARCZZ010038601.1, on the reverse strand, counting down.
TGATGGTTTCAGGATATTTTGAATGTGTTTACACATCTAGTTAGCTCACCATCTAATGAGATAAGAATAGACAATTCTAATGCAGTGGTGTCTGGACATGGAACACTTTTTGCTACAGTGATTCCCTTGTATATTGTGAATTGATTATTCTTGCTTTTAAAGGAAACTATCGCTGTCTACAAACTGCATTGAAAGAATCGATAACCTGAGCAACCTAAGTAAGTGACAAGCCAGTGATTAATTATGTTTGTTTTCTAATTGCTTGGATAGGACATACACCATGACTTGTAACATGTGTCTGGTTTTATACCTGTTCTTCTCCTACTTTGTTCCTTCTTCTTAGAAAATGACAACTGACCTTTAAAATTACCAGTCTTACTTGAGAATGCATTTTAAGCAGTAAAGATGCGTTAAAGCATGTATCCCTGCACTAGCCTTGGCAGTTGTCTCACTGTGCAGGTGACACAACTGGGGGAGAACCCAACAGATTCACAGAATTAAGAATCAAAAAAAAAAACCAACCATTTCCAATTAGCCATTAAAAAGGAGTGGATTTCACACTTCAGAGAATACAGAAAAGGACGAATTTCCTATTTACAACCTAGGTTGATAACTTTCTAGATTAAATACTTTATAAAGTTCAAACAACAACAAAATCTGTTCAGAAAGCACCTTTGTACCCTCCAGTGGGGCTAGTTGTGATGCTCGACATCTCATCAGTTCTAGAGTGATTTAATGACTAATTTCTGTGCTCATGATAGAGGTGGTTTGCAGTTCAACAACTCTGGAATTGTGGTATTGGTTGGAATGAGGTTTCAGTGTTGTAAGCTTGGATGGAAAGATGTCATTCTACTTTGCAGAGGATCAGATATACTTGGTTTGATTTTGTTCATACTTGAAAGGGGTGTGCCATCTGTTCTGTGGAACTGAACTTTTATTTCTTGTGCAGCTGGCTATGAAACCTTGAAATTTGCTGGGTTATTGAGTCAAACTAGAACCACATGGCCCGTCTCTTAAAGGTATAGAATATGAAGAACTCACTGTCTCTTTCGGCTCTAGTGAAAGAGAGAGAAAGCAGCACTCAGCCATCAAAACCAAGCCACTAGTTATTGCATAATTGCTTTGGATTAATGCAGAGAGGAAGCTGAGGAATCTTTTTAAGCTTCTACACTGTTTTCAGACAGAAAAGATTATTATTGCTATATATACCTGATATTGTAATTATGTTGAGTAGGTAATCATAGAATGGTTATGGTTGGAAAAGGCCTTAAAATCATCTGTTTCCAGCCCTCCCCTACCATGGGCAGGGACACCTCGCAGTAGACCATGTCGCCCAAGGCTCTGTGCAGGCTGGCCTTGAACACTGCCAGGGATGGAGCATTTACCACCACTTTGGGCAACCTGTGCCAGTGTCTCACCACCCTCACAGTAAAGAACTTCTTCCTTATATGTAGCCTGAACTTCCCCTGTTTAAGTTTAAACCCATTACCCTCTGTCGTGTCCCTGATGAAGAGTCCCTCTCCTGCATCTGCACAAATTATCACACCTCTGTATTGTACATGTGAATAATAATGTTTCAGATGAAAGCAGTAAATGCTCTGTGTTTTAGAGAGTGTAAATGTTACATGAGGGAGATCTTTCTTCCTTTAAAATATAAAATAGCTCAGAACAAGAGTAATAAAAACCAGTGACAGCAGTTAGAAACAATTTTAAGGCATGGCTTTTTAAGCAATCTTTCATTTTTGTAGTTGTAAGGGTCCTTTTATTTCTTACATATTTCAAAAGCTAGTGCAAATGTATAGTTTATAATTGTGAGCTACAGAGAGAATAGCTAGTTAGAACAAAAGGCCATCTCCCAGCACCTGTGGATGGGGATCCTTAGGGATATATTCTGGAGAAAATTAGCTATAGTAGGCTAGCTGATTAAAGTACTGATTGTGATTCTTCTTTTTTTGAGCATGGTCATGTATTAAGCTATTGTGTTTCAAACCAAAAAGAATTATTATTGTGAATCAACTTTTTCATGACAACTAATCTTCCTGTTTTAGAATATTTGCCAGGTGTGGTTTTATCAGGTGTGGTTTCATCCCTGCATTTCTTAGGACAGAACATACAGCTGTGTTCTAGATCAGCCTGGAATCTCTGCCTGTAGCAGTCTCTAGCCACTGCATGTGCTGTATGGACTATCTGTTGCTACTTGGCTGAGACTTTCATCAGCCTTGTCGTGAATTATCATACCACACATTTTCAATCATTATGCATACAAGAGCAAAACAAGATTATTAAGTATTTCATCCTTAATGCAGTTACAAAGAAGTATTAAAACATTAATGAAAGGTATAGATCCAGAGTTAACCCAGCTGCATGCTGCGACTCAGTTTTATTTACAGCTGCAAGAAAGCTTGTGAGAAGAATGAACATGAGCTATACAAAGAGACTGTTATTTTATGTTAGCTTTGAGTTAGACTAGTATTACACTAAACCCCAGCAAGAACAGCTCACTTGGAAGGGAGTTTTGTCTGGGTGCTAGAACAAGTTGAAAAGCCTCTCATCAGACTTCTCTAAGGTAGCTTTGTGTGCTGCCTTCGTTATAGAAATTGAATCTGCTGCCTTAAAATAAGATTAGAACAACTTTTGCGTGAAGAAGGAGTATGAACTGTGTAGCATCAAAAATTAAAAAGTTAGCAGTTCGAGTTCAGGTGCAAGGTGAAATAATAATTTTTATTTAGTATTTATCTGGACTGAATTTCAACTAAGTAACCCACACGTGAACAGCTTTGTACTCATGAGCATGTTTCTGAGCTGTTCACTGCATCTGCTCCTGATGATCTGTGTAGGTCAGGAGATTTTTGTTTCTGTTATGTCATTCTTTCTTAAGACAAGCTGTTCAGAGTGCAGTTTGTTTGTAAGTAAAATATGGCATCTTCTTATATTTAAAAATGCCCTCACATTTATTAACAAAACCCTTTCTTTTATCTATTACAGAAAATTTGAGGATTCTGTCTTTGGGAAGAAATAACATAAAGAACTTGAATGGATTGGTATGCACTTTTTAGTATCAATTCTTCAGTAACGATGGAATGCTGTCTAGAAATTGGGATAATTCCCCTATGTTCAAAAATGTCTTTGCTGAATTTACGTTGTTTCCTAACCATTTATTTTCTCCTTTTCTATGATCTGTTCACCCTTCTGTATCATGTCTGAATTTTCCAATGGTCTTTCTCTTTTTTTCCTTCAAACATTCCTAACGTTTGGAGATTCTTCAGGGCTAATTTGCTACATGAAAGGATTTTAGAAAGAGAGATTTCATTGTCTTTGGTAAAGATGAGCCCAACTTTTATTGGAAAACTGCTGTTTATCTCTAAAGACCTCTGAATCCACTGACTTTACATGAAAGCAATTCCTACACACTTTCTGCCTGAGGAATTTCTAGCTGAAGATACTCAGGCTATGCTTCTTCACTACAAGTATTGGTAGTCCTATGAACACACACTTGACGAAAGTCCTTTTTATGTTAACTGGCACCTGGAGCAATATGGCTTTCAGGGAAAAGATGGTAGGAGGACTAAGTCTACCAGATAGGGAAAAAATTGTTGAGGAAAATATTGGATCATTTTTGTTACAACTGAATTAAGGGCAGAAGAACTTTTTACATTTTTTTTTTCAATCAACATTTTTTTTAATGACGATAGTAATTATTTACTTCCTCAAGAGATACCATGTTTCTCCCAGAGAATGTTTCTCTTCAAAGCTATTCCCACCTTCACAGATGCCATATCTCTGAAGTGTGAAATGCAGAGTCAGTGTGTAATGACTGGTTTAAAAAAAAATGCTCTCTTTTGAGAGAATTTTGAAAACAACTTATGGCCAACAGGTACAAACATACACACACCTGAAATGAATCACTCGTATAAAACGCCTTCTAAAGCAGTTGTCAATGGCATTCACTTCATGTATACTTGCAGTGCACCAGCAGCCAAATTTGTCTACTCTGCCCCTATGCCTTAAGAACAGCTACTCCAGGCAGCTGTTCCTTGTCTTATTCTAATATTGTGATTTCTGTCCTCCTAAATATATTTCAGATCCTTTGCTCTTAATTCCCATGAGTATTTGTCGTGCATAATTAGGGACCTGCTTAAAAGGAAACGAGGACCAATACATCTTACTATTTTCTGACATGTGGTGACCTGGGGGGGGGGGAGGGGGCAGTGAAGAATGAATCTGAAGAATAAGGAAAATATTCTTCCACTTCCCTGAGTAGTCCTGTCATTTCCCAGGAGGCAGTTAGAGAGACTTTAGAGGAGCTGTGGATCTCATACAACTTCATCGAGAAACTGAGGGGTATCCATGTAATGAAGAAGCTGAAGGTTCTTTATATGTCAAATAATTTGGTGAAAGACTGGGGTAAGCCACACCTCTGTTCTGTTACTTCTCTTGTAGTATGGTGAATGCATGGGTTAAGTCACCAAGTAAAAAGTGGTTCTGTGTGTTGCCGGGCTTTATCTTTCCTATGAGCCTGCAGACATGCACAGAATCCCTAAATATCCACTCATGCAAGACAGTAAAAAATAGTTAGCATCTTGAATTTCACTTCTCCACCCAATGGAGTCTGTTCTTTAAATCATCATTCTTGGACTTCTTTTAAAATGCAAACTGTTCTTTAAACTGATACCAGTTCAAGCCCAAGCAGTCTCTCTCCTTTTGTGTCATGTTATTTATGTTTGCACTGAGCTTGAAAGGACTGTGTGGTGCAGGTGTACTTTCCACGTTCCACAATCTGGTTGGTATTTTCACCTTTGTGGTTGCAGCAGAGTTTGTGAGACTGGCAGAGCTGCCATTACTAGAGGACCTGGTGTTTGTAGGCAATCCACTACAACAGAAATACTCCTCTGATCAGAACAGCTGGATTGAAGAAGCAACCAAACGGGTACCCAAGCTGAAAAAGCTGGATGGTGAGTTTGGGGCATGAGGCAATTGGTGTAAGTTAATAGCTTCATTTAAAGACAGCCGCAAGGAAATGAATCATAACCTTGGAAATTCATCTCTGTGCCTATGTAATTACTATTCCTTCCTTCTCTCTTTGGAATTAATCAGAAGTTGTTACTCAGATCCTTGCTGAGGATCTTCTGAGAATGTTTGATGGATTTTGGAGTGTTAAATCCAAGTGGTCCTGCAGTTCGGCTTTTCTCTTGAAGTTAGCCAGTCAAATAGTTTTAGCATATAGCTAACAGGGAACTGAAAGATTTAGCAGTAAGTAAGTTCACAAGACTTTTATCTGTCAATTTGAGTTACAGTTTTCCTAGCAAATTTGATTTAGTTTTCCCAACAAAAGAGTGTGACATGGGGGAATGGGGATGGATAGGGATGCACTCTGCTTCTGATGCAGAGGCAAGTTTTCAATACTTAATGCAAGTTTCTGAAATGCCTGAGTATATATCCCTTGTCACTGCACTAAGCCTCGATTTGTGAGCCCTCCTTTTGAAGTCACTAATATGAAAATGTATTAAAGCACGTCCTGATTTGTGACTAAAAGTGGTATGATTTTAAAATCAGGTTTTGAGTATGCTAATTTCCATTAATGGAGATGTTAGCGCTTCACTGTTATCCCCTGTTTGCTAAAGCAGCAAAGAGGAGAGCAGGACTGGTAACACTAATACAGAGTCAGAGCAGCAGCAGGGAATGTACAAGTGTAGGGATGGCAAAAAGGGGACAGCTTCATTACAGGGAGCAATAGCTGGGAAATGGAAGTCAGATCAACTGAAGTAATAACAAGTATTAGGAAGTGGAAGGTTGGTGAGAAAAGTGTACTGCTGTGAAGGATGGCCTGCAGTAGTCTGTTTGCTGTTATGTTAGGAAGCATTCTGAAACAATGGAATAGGGCAAATATCTGTATGTGCAAAGATAACCTTAGTGTAAGGTTAGACCCTTAGTTCTTTAAGCATTCTTGCAGCCTGGAGCAGTGGACAGCTCTGAATTAGGCATGTACATTTCCTATGCAATGTAGAAAAAGAGAGTGACATTTAAGAGTGGAAACCTCAAGAACTAGAATGTTGAGCAGAAGAGATGTCAGAAATGCTGCAACCGGCCATAAGGTTCTTGCTGTTACACTGTCCCAGGATCCTGCTTATGCCTGTGTACTGTGTGTGAGATGACTAATAAAGGGACCTCAACGTTACTGAAATGGTTGAATATGTTCTGGACAAAAATAAGCACTAAAGGTCTCTTTCAACAGTAAAGCATCTCTTCTGTTAGTTCCTGTTAGATTTTTGAAGTACCCAAGGGGTGAATATAGACTATAACACTACTCTGTAACACAGCTTTATTACATGATATCCAAGCTATCCCTAAGAGATGTGACCATATTGCTTCTTGGATTCACATTAATATAGTTGTATTCTGTGGTCTGGACATCCTAGTCTGGTATCAGCAAGGAGGTATCCCATACTAAAACTTGGTCATGTACGTTGAGGAAGTAGCAGCACAAAGTAGGGGCCCAACAACAGAAGGGTAATGTGCTAGTTGATTGATAGCAGTTGAACCAACATGGCGCATCTCCCAGAGACCAAGTTAGGCTGATCCGTGCAGGTCCTGCTTTAGTACCTTTTTTATTCCCTGTTACCTGAGAAGAGTTGGAAAAACATTCATCTGGAGACCTCATCAACTGAAGGCTTTTCTCATTAAGAGCAGTTCAGGTATGCAGAAGTTCATGTCCTCTTTCTGCCAGCCTGATTTTTTCCAACGATCCAGATAAGCTTTCAGGCGTATCAGTATTAACTGTATCTTTTTATGCATAATCTATCCGTAAATCTTTGCAAATTTTCTTTTCCCTCTTAGGTGTCGTACTTATTAAAGGAGAAGAAGATGAAGAAGGAGCAAACTGATGACACTTTCTTGTTGGGTATTCAATTATTTAAGTAACTCCAGATAGCTCAGCACATAGAACTTTTTATATGAAATGTTCGTTTTGAAGAGAATCTTTGGGCAATTTTGAAAAGACCAGTTTATCTCCACAGTTTCTCACCCAAAGAGTTAGTTACCAAAATTTGGGCACACCAGTTTTGTCAAGTTTTTGACACCTTCTGTAGAGACCGGTGGAGCAGAGTTCATCTGCCTTTTGGCTAGCAGGAGACCTTTACCTAAACTAACACATAGCTAGTTTTAATCCCTGATAAGTGATGCTTGTTGTTGTAATAGAACCATTTTAGCTTGTTAGGTGCAGCTGGCCAACATTATCATTGGAAATACCAAGGCCAAAAGGATAATGTTGTGGTTTAGAGGCACATTACAGGCTTTGTTGTGTTTACTTATGCTGTGGGAATCCCTCAGTATTTTAAATATGGGAGTTTTCCGTTTCATCCCCTTCACTGTTACACCAGACAGGCCTTGCAGTTGTGGACCTGTGCACAAGAAAGTGTGGGTCTGATGATTGCTCATTACTGGCCTTAAGATCTGAATTGGACTTCTTGCATTGGAACTCAACTGCATTGCATAGAAGGCCATGTATAACTTAAATGTTTATTTATTTTAAAGAGGCAATGGGAATTCTTTGCATAGTTTCAGTGAGACTAAAATATTTGCTAGCTTGCTTTGTTTTGTCCCTTACTAAGAACTTTAGATTGGAATATGTGTCCTATTAGCCTACAGCTGGCTCCTAGGTTTGGCTTGGGTCACTGGTGGACATAATCCTTCTCAGCTCCCAAATCTTCCTATAACTAAGTAGGCTGAAACAAACACAGAGAACAAAAGACTTGGGTTTTAGGACAGAAAGTTTTGGGTTTGGGATACTCATGAAAGCACAGATGTAAGCATTGAGCGAAGGTATATGTAGTTAGTGGGGAAGGTGAGATGAGATGGAAAGTGAGCATTTCTAAGTGAACAGTGTGAAGTAGAAGGCTACAAGACAATCTCAGTTTATCAATATATCATTATTCTATGTTAGAGGAATTCTTAAGCATTCCAACTTTAATTGGCAATTGCTGATAAGGCTTGAGTTTGATTTAGATCCGTTACTTAAAAAAAGTCAGGAGTGCAGTGGCATTCTTCACCTAGCACAAACTTTCCAGGCAGCTGTTTGCTTGGCCAGCAAACAGTTTCTTAGTTAACTTGCTTACTGGATCTTGCAAACCACTTTGTATTCCTATGTATTTTCTTACAGAATTACTCTCCTAGATCATTAGTAAAGGCCCCACTTGTTCTAGGGCTTGGTTACAAAGAAAAGTGTTTAAATCTCTGTAGCTGGTGTCTCCTAGAATAATGTCTGCAGGTGTGGTACTCATGGCTAGGTTAGAGAAAGGGAGGTATGAGCACAAGGTCTAATGCCTAGTAATCCTGCTGGTTGCTCTCGTAACACCTAAACACAGTCTAAGCCTGTACATTTCTGAAGGTACTGTTAGATACAGCAGATGCTCTACACTTTGGCTATTTTGGGAGCAGAATAGAAACCGAGTGTTCTGACTGTGTGGTGGTGATTGGAGCAAAACACAGCTCCATTGGCAGGACACAAGGGTTAAGAGCTGTTCCTGGCTCTTGGAAGTGACCAGTACAGGTGATACATATGGCAATGAGGCAATGCAACCACTGCAGTTGGTGGTGGAGTGGGGTGTATTTGTACCAGCTCTTTGCACAGATTGAACAGCACAAATTCTGTAGCTCTTTCTTGGGGTCTGCATTATAAATACAATCAAAAAAGAAAAAGCAAAATCATTTGATTTCCCTCACCTTTCCCCCTTCGTGTTGTGAGAAATTAGCATAAATTTAAACCTTTTCTGATAGAAACTCTGCTCTTGTGAGACCTCACTTGGGAGTATTGTGTGCAGTTCTGGTGTCCTCCACATAAAAAGGATATGGAACTGTTGGAACAAGTCCAGAGGAGGGCCACGAGGATGATCAGGGGACTGGAGCACCTCC
>JARCZZ010038601.1:6012-38346 GCA_030323915.1 Brotogeris chrysoptera | reverse complement strand
ACACTTTCCAATACAACCACCACAGTACTGGGAGAGGCACTGGAATGGGCTGCCCGGGGAAGTTGTGAATGCTCCATCGCTGGCAGTGTTGAAGGCCAGGTTGGAGAGAGCCTTGGGTGGCGTGGTTTAGTGGGAGGTGTCCCTGCCCATGGCAGGGGGGTTGAAACTGGATGATCTTAAGGTCCTTTCCAAACCTAACGATTCTATGATTCTATAGACAGAGACCATGCAGCAGTTTCTTCTCATTTACTGAAGGCCTCAGTTACATACTCGCATCCCAGATTGCTGCCCTAAATGATGTCTGTCTGAAACATTCAAGTCATTGTGATCTTATCTCACTTAACTAAGCAATACTTCAAAATAAAACACAGCAGCCATGTGACAAAGATTACACACAAAGAAACCCCAAACCTCTCATGCTTTTTACTTTGCATTTAAACTAGAAGTGCTTTCAAAGTCAGCAGGAAGGAAAAAGTGAAGTCATGCTTCCACCAGCAGTTTAAATCAGCTAACAGTGAGCTCCTGCTCCTCCCTAATGCCAACAACAGCATTCATAACAGTAGACTGGTTGTGGGACCCTAACTGGCACAAACCTAACATGAACACACAGAAATTACTTTTTATTTGTCTTCTTCTCCAACACAGATCAATGCAGTCTCACAAGTGTCACTGCTGGCTCACTACAGGGGACAGAAAACAAGCAGCCAGGCAAGAGCACGGGATATTGCTGACTACAGGGCTGATTTATGCCAGGCCAAATCCATCATAGAACTATAAAAGGATGACAACCCTTTGCCATATGCTATGCTTGGCTTTTTGACATTACCTCCCAGGGGTGTCAAGAGGCATTATGAAGGTGAATCATGTCTTAGAACACCGATATAAAATCGGCAGCACAGCCGTTCCCTATATGTGTAGGGAAGTTAAATGGACCTGCCAAAAGTAAGAGGAGCAAGACACTCCAGTTTCAGCTTCAGCCCAGCCTCTTATTTTTCCTTCCTTTCTAGAAGATGGTCATCTTCTAGAAAGCCAACCTTTAAGATTCATTTAGCAGTCTCGGCTCACTCACCTTGTCAGATTGTTAAAAAGCCAAACATGTTGAAGTTGGAAACATGCAAGACAGTAAGTGAACACAGCATGGTACATCATGTAGAACCCACTTTAAGGACATCCAAGGGACACTAAACATTGAGAATTAGATGCACAGGAAGGAGTTTGGAAAGATTTCCCCTCAGGAATGACAGGTTACCTGGCCTTCATTAACAACTTTGACCTCATTAGGGTGAAAAGCTGGGAAGACTCACCAGAATGCTTCCCTTTGCTTCATGTAAGAAATGCAACGCCAGCTCCTGGTTGGTCCCAGCCCCAGGAAAAACGCTTGAACAGGCAGCAGCTAGCAGGTTTTCCACTATTTCCACAGAGGTACCAAACAAATTCAGATAAGAAGATTAAAATGGAGTTTCCTACAGGATTTGCACAGTTAATTAGCTCTTTTGAAGCAGGGCTAGACATAACAGAAAATAAAACACTTGGAGAAGTTGAATATCCTTGCAAATTTATCTGGGTCAAATTTGGTTTGCTCTGCATTCAGCGCTATTTACACATGGAGCTTTTTGCAAATCTCCTCTCTCCTACCATGCCTTCCTGTCTCCCTTCACCTCAGAGATTTCCTGAATCCCCCCCTTATAATTTAACTTCCAGTTCCCCATACCCTTTTTTCTCCCTCATCAGAAAGTTCTCCTCTAAGTCAGCTCCCTTCCTCTTCCCTTGAGGATTTATACATGCCACAACCTATGTGCACCAACAGCAGACAGCTGCCCAAGTCTGCTACTACCTTGCCACAACTCCTGCTTCCTCATCCTGACTTCCACCTACAACTTGATTCTTCCAAAATGCTATTATATCTAGAACACCTCCTGAAAATACAGAGGTTGAGAGGATGTGGTTTTCAAATGTTAACAAAGATAACGAAGCTTCACCAAGCAAAACGCTACTCTTTTTCTGACTAGTAACAAATGGTCCAATTTTATCTTAATTAAAAAAACAACCCTATTAACCTCCCCACCAACACCTGCAACCTGATAATAAGTTTTACTCCTAAGACTGTGTTCAAGACTAATCAAACACGTCACCTGACTGGGAGCTCTAAGTTTTAATTATACCTGCAGTAGATATGTGGTTACCCCAAAACAACTGTGACAATTCAGTCCTATTTACCAGCCTTCCACATTCTTACCATTCTCTTGAGTGACTTTGTTGGTCTCCAGGTCACCCCATGGCTGCCACACCAGCTCTGCTTTATGTTCATCAGCTGCTGCCAGAGATCTGTCTTGGAGCAACGGGATTTCTGCTTGAAAGCGAGTTCCCACATTTATTCTCCTGCAGAAGAGGTAAGACGTAACAGTCAGCCCCCCTTTACAATATCCAGAAAGTCTCCATCTCTGCTAGAAGCACGAATTATGAAACTGAAATGCAGCAGGCTCTTGCATAAAACATGAACAGCTTTCAGGTGTTGTAGGTTACATTAACAAGTATGACTCAAAAGGTGAGAGGTTTTACATCCATTACCAGTCTCCACTGTCTTATCAACAATGGTAGAAATTGTATTTAAACTGGGATCCCCTAATAGCTGCTCAAACAACAGTTATTAGCTTTCAATAACCATCACTTTTTGAGAGGCTGTCACACAGACTTCTTTTATGACAAGTTTGCTCCTCATGCATAAGAGAAGCCTGTTCTAGTAATAATGTTTTGCCAGCCATAACTACAGAATTGTAGCACTATTTATGTTGAAAAGGACTTCTGGAGACTATCTGGTCCAACTCGCCATTCAAAGCAGGATCAATCTCAAAGGTTGGTCCTCTATGATCTTGACAGAAGCTAGTATCTTCTAGAAACTATTTCTAATAACTGAACCAAAAAATATAAACCAATGAAAGCTGTATTGCTCATTCTGTATCAAAACCAAATCCCATTCTTTTAGCAATAATCTCTAGAAATATGAGTCTGAATTAGCACATAAGATTTTTCACAACATGCAATCCACATGATTTAAAAGAGCATCCAGAGATTCTACTTTACTAGCAAACATGATTTTGTGCACAGAGATAGGTAAAAACCACCATTAAAAGACTGCTCTACCAGATTTAGAGGTCTAGAGGTCTACACCAATAGCACAGCAAGCAGTGAGAGCACGGATATCCTTTGTCACTACCCTACATCTCTTACTCTGTGGCAAAATACACTGAGACAGCAGTAGCTATGCAAACTCAGAGTGAAGTAAGTCCAATGACAACCTTCTAAGTAATATAGCAACTATGCATGCGATTCAAAGGTCCAGAAGAGAAAGCAAGAGTCCAAGCTAAGATAGTAAAAAGACCCTTCAGAAAACAAAGATGCCAGAAAACCAAGATATTGCAGAACAGCTGCTGCTCAGACCACTTAGAATATAATGAAAATCTCCTATTCTGAAATAAGGTATCTATGCTTAATGCGCAGAAGTGCTCCTCTTTCAGGACTCAACCAGCACCATACTGGTAACACCTGAAATAGTAAAAGATAGATAAATAAGCTCTTTTTTGAGAGAGTAGTCATCAGGCCATGCTCACAAGATGATTAAACCCTAGAGTTGCTTCATTGGAAAGTCCTGGCTTGGTTCCCACTCAGCATGAGGGAAAACACAATTACCAGAAAAAAAGCATGATCTAGCACAATAAGGACTAGTAACAAAACCAGCTGAGAAATGACAGCCTCTTCTGGTCCTCTGCTGTTCTGAAATACCACTAGAAGACTTTGGTATCAAAAGGAAGGAAGAGGGTATCATTTTCTGTTATGGAAGGGGAATAACGAAAAACCTTCATTCTCTTTTTTCTGCTTAACACACCACTTTGGTAATTGCCAGTAAGCATCTGCATCATGAGATCTCATAAGCAGGAAAAGCCTGCATTCAAAACAAATGGCTGACTTCTAACACATAAAAAGATATTTTACAAACTACTTCTTTTGCATCTGCAGCAGATACAGATCTACTCCCTCACACTTGAGGGGAATGGCTTACAATGCATGTGAACATAAAGAGATACATTAGATAACTCCCCTACACACTTGTTCTGACTTCATCCACACGTTCAGCAGCAGCCTGACATGGATGGGTTGGGATACCCACTTGGACAAGCAGAATCTGATGGATGCACAGGCTGATGTTAACTTCCTTCCAGCAGGTGACACAAGAGGTTAATGTGGAGTCTTCTGCTTACTGTGATTAGTCTCCCTTATTGTTTTGGCCTGCAGTTTCACAGGCCATGGAAAAGGTTATGGATTTTGATCCACCCTAGAAGGGATGACTGCTGCAAACTGACACACTGATATCAGCTGAGAACAGATAAAAAGGCTGTTACTGCATTGGGCAATTTTGTGTCCTAAGACACAGGACTCCCCTGGCCTCACCTGTGAGAGGGAGGGAGGCAACTGGAGAAGTTGGAGTGAAAGAAGTGTGCCACCTCAAAAGGCTATCAGAAGCTACTGAAAAATCTTACAGAGTATGGCACTCTTAAGCTAGAAAAGAGTAAGACTTAGCCCTTGTACCTGCAATGCCCAAGTAAAATCAGATTCCTACTGAAGAGTTCACCTGAGTAACCTGATCTAATTTGGCCTCCTCCATGCAGGGGCTTAGACCAGATGACCTCCAGAAGTCCATTCAAGCTACGTTATTCCACAATCCCTTCACTAATGAAGCCTAGACTTCAGTACAGCAAAAGCTCTTGCCTATAAGCACCAACAGTGCTCCCGGGATGCCCTGGTTTACAGCTGAGTGTGGTAGCATCCAGAATCGAGGCTGTGAATTGGGAAGGCAATCCACAGCTGAGGCACCACAGCTATACTTAAGGTTGGATAAGGGGTGACTTCAAGGCTTTGAAGCAACTGAACTACAAAACCAGCAGGACACAAGGACCTGCAGCATCAGCTGCCTATTGTACTATTTCAGAAAGAGAAAAATTAAGCTTCATTATCCCATTTCCTACTGCAAATCTCTGCAATGCAATGACCTTTTGAAAAGCATTAGCAGGAGGTCTTGCAAAGCCTAAGCAATTAACACAATATCAGGTAATCACAAGCTACAGTCAATGGAGTCAACACTACAGATCAAATTAAATGTTTGAAGAAAAGCTTCTGGCCATACTTCCTTTACAGAAGACATATCCACATAACTGACCGCAACAGCGCTGCACAAGCTAGCTTTGGAGCAGCAAACTGATTACTTTGACAATAAGGGATGACTGCAGTTTGTTAATATATCTTGGTTAAAAGTTAAGGCTATCTATGTGCATAAACATCTGCTCAGTAGAACTGACGACAGCAAGACAACTCTGTACAAAACACCCTTTCGGAAACAGGAAATCAGTTTGTGTTACTAAATTACTATGGTTTGAAATCTCCAGCAACAAATCTGAAAAATTTCACACAAGACTAAAATTGCAGTGAATTTTATGTCATTAACTTCAGCAATTTAAACCAGACACAACAACCAATGACAACTGCAACAGAGATAGGTCAAACATCTAGAGGGGGGCAGGAGAGGAAGGCATCAAAAGGTCTGTTCAAGAGGAGATTCCCCTGGATTACTGTGAAATGAACCACCAACAAAAAGATTAATTAAGCCATTTTCAAAACAGGTTTAAACTACAGCAAATGTGCTTGTTTCCATGAATGGGCTCAGCCTGGAAGGGATTTGCAAAGGTGACAAGAATAACCTGGGTTCATTCACAATTGTAACATCTGCTAGGGACAGCCTGCAGCCAGAAGTGCAGAAAACTCAGCTGCAAACAGGAAGGCAGAATGAAAGAAGGATGAGGAAAAAAGAAAGACAGCAAAAGCTCCAGTTAAAACATAAGCAGTTTTGGAAGTAAAAGCAGCCTGATATTTATCTGGGGAGAGTTTAAGTTAAATACCTCAAATGTTACAGGATACGGTGCAGTTACAACAGAGATTCCTGACTGCAGAGTCAGCAATGCAGAGCCACGTGGGTGTTTTTATGCTATATGTTTCCATGCCATGCATCCCCATGTTTAGACTTCACAAGAGTTCATTAACCTAGGTATAATAATGAATTGGAACTACCTTGCTGTAGTTTTGCAGCACTGAACTTTAGCTGGTAACACTCCCAGAAGGCCTGCAAGAGCTATGCTATTCTGCTTTTTTGCTACTCTGCTCAGGTTTAGCCAGACTGGCACCAAGTCTAACCTCATAACTCCAGCTTCAATATCCTCATACTGTGTTCCCTAGTGCTGCTGAGTCCACATATGTCTGAGCTTTCCCAGCACACAGACAGCTAAAAAGACTAATGAGGCTTATTAGCTCAGGCCACAGACACTGTATGCAACTGGCTGTAGTGCTTTCAAGACTGAGCTACGCCAGGATGGAGCAAAGTCATGGTCACAGTTGCACTGCAGCTAATACCCACCACATGGATAACCTGCAATCTGAACAATCCACGTGAGAGCTAGCTACATTTTTCCATACTCCGTTTTGGCCTCCCTCTAAAGAAGCATTATTTCCTCACTCTAAACCTGTTTTAAACAATAAAACAGGACAGATTAATGTTTAGCTGACCAATAATTTCACCCCAGAGCAGTAACAGAAAGCAGTTAACATCACCAGAATTATAAGGTGCATTTGCCCAAACAAACACTATTTATCATGTTGAGTAATTTTTAAAGGCAATTTTCAGCCACCAATATGAACAGTTTAAATGTTTCTATTACACCCATCACCTGTACAGGGAGCAGCTTGAAAGTTTAGGAAGAAGAAAGGAAGTGCATTTACTACCAGGCTAAGAATCTACTGGGAACTTACGGTTCGATGCTGACCGGCGTGGCTTCCCCCACTACCGTAAGAACAGGAGGGGTAAATTCGGAACTGTCTGCAAGGAAAACAAAAAACTGCTCAGGCAGCTCATCTTCACACTTGAGATACTTTTTTCACACAGCTAGTAAATCTAATCAGAGCTACCTGTCTGTCAAAAAAGATACCCATACACTAAAGGGCTTTACGATGACCGAGAACTTACCTTCCAGTCACCATCCACATCTTAGTAATAACTATTTGCTGCCCCCCCAGTTCAAAACACAGAGAATCTATTAGAGGAACTGCCTTTTCCATTCCTTAGAACGTCAGTAGGGGGTGTTGCAGATCACTTGTGAATGCATTTTAACATATGTGCCCCGATGAAAGCAACACTGCATTTCCTCCATCCTAGCTCCCCAGACTATCATGAAGAAGCCACAGTTCCACATAACCACACTTCTTAAAGTCATGATCTTCCTCCTATTACTCCACAGTTCCTAATCATAAATTAGCCAAGAAAGGAAGGAAAAAGTGGAACTTACTTGATCTAAGCAGAGTTCTGTGAGCACTTTTAGGAGTCATTGGAGGTGGAACAGAATGACCACTTGAAGAGAGGATAGCATTAAAATATAGCCCAGATCCTTCTCTCACGGGACTAAGAATTGGTGGGGGAGTGTAAGGAGGTAGCTCAAAGTTCCTATCAGAAGGATGATCTGCCAGACGGACAGGTGACCGTAAGTGGCTCTGATATGGAGTAATGTTAGAATAAACGGGTGGTGCAATGAAAGTGCCAGCTTTTGGTGGAATGAAGAGTGGCTCAGGTCGTGGACGCTGCTTTGGTTTCCGGGCAAAGCCCTCTGCTTCATCCTTTGGAACAGCATCTTCATGCTATTAGAAAAAAAAAATACATTCTTAGTTTCATTTTAAAACCTCAGGACTTTTGAAAAACTGCAGTGAGATGACGACATTCTTTCATGGCAGCTCAAAGTCTGGATAGGACAGTTGGAGGGTGTCTCAACAGTAAGCACAAAAGGAAAGAGGGAGGAAGATGATGGGGAATGGAATGGACACAGGAGTATTAGGTAGCAATACTAGCTCTGAGTGCTTATAAAGTTAAGTTTTACAAGAACTACATACGTGTCTTGTCCAACCTAGTAACCTCATGATAGCTTTAAAAGAGGACACAAAAGTATAGTAGATCCCCAGTACAGATACAGGCTAACACAAAATGGTGATAAGAGATCTTCATTTTGGATTTTATTCAGATACAGAGATAAGTGCACTACTCACTATTTATTATTATCTCTGTATGTAAGGAAAAAGCAGTCTTAGTTCAGACAATTTATTCTAGTGTTATTGACCATCTGGCTTTATCACTGTTTAACAGTGGTGCATGGCTTGGCTGCACCAGCATTTGCTGTAGGTAGGCCACGAAAAGCTGGTGATGTCCAATTATATGGCAATATTATAATGGCAAAAATCCACAGTCTCCAGACTACACCCATTCCAAGTTCAAGCCTTGAGATCAAACTACTTTAACAGAAAAGCTTAGGGATAAAAACTACATCATTAAACCTACAGATTTGGGTCATCCTTGGTTTCTTAGTCTATCCATACCTGATTTGAGGTTTCCATGTTAGTATTACGATTAGATCGCCTCCGAGTGACTATCACAGAAGGCTTGCGTTCACAAAGAGCTCGATCATTTGTTTGGCCTCTCTGGAGCTTTCCATCCTCAGACTTTTCTTTTCCAAGGTTCTGCAAGTCAATTTTTCTCACTGGCACAGACACAGGAATGATAAGAGGCACAAGGCTGTTATCCTCTCGGGCTCTTTTGGGAGCTGGTGAAGAACTGGCAAATTCCACCACACTTTTTGCAGCTGCAGGTCCTGGAGCTGCTATCAGCACACTCTTCTCTTCTGAATTATCTGCTTCCTGAGAAGAAAAATAGATTCCTTAAATGTTCTGCAGTACCTACATAATAGATCAGATAGTACCTCACTTTCAGTATATGTCAAGTTTCGCAATGCAACTTGCAAGCTGAAACGGATTCAGAATAGAATTATTTGAGGAAAAAGAATACTTGAGGATTGCCTGAAGTCTCAACTGCTAGAATATTTGTATACACCGTTCTTCAGTCTCACTTCACTATCTATGGTTTGACATTTTATTTTCCAGATGAACTTGTGCCCTGCCAGATAACTTCCAGCAAAGGATCTTCAGTTTTAGCAATGATCAAAAGCTGCAGGTTATTAATTTCAAATATTGGACCTCTGTTCCAGGAAAGACTGAACCACGATAATCTTAATTAAATCTCTCATACAAAAAATGGAGCTAAGTTTTTGCTGCATTTTTTTCTCATTTACATCACAGAAGCAACTTTCGTTATTAAAACTGGAGCCTTTGAGGTTTGTTTGCTTGAGCCTGAAGGACTTTTGCTGAACAGAATCAACAAGGCATACCTGCAAGCCAGCACTTTATGCACGGGTATTACAGCTTCCATGCTTCTGCTTTCTTTTACACTCACGGAAACCCCAGAAAATTGAGCTCCAAGGAGACAAGAATGAAGGATGAGTGACTGAATAAACACACAGTTACCGTAACACCAAATGCCTTCAGTACTGTTACATCACTGATTTCTAGTCCTTCAAATGATTATCTACACGTTCATTCCACTCTTCATTCAAAAGCAGTTGCCAGCTCACTTAAAAGCTACATGTCAAAGTACCACTTTCCAAACCACCCATCTTCAGCCTTCTTAAGCTCTGAAGAAGTGCAACCTAGAAGCCATAGAAGATGCTCCTTTTGATGTTTCAGGGCTTCTCTCCAACTTAGAGCTGTGTTTAGAAAGCCTTTGGATAGAATTAGGTATGCAAACTCATCAAAGCCACCATCTACTAAGGCATCTCTCTCTGCCCGAACACCTATGTTTTGTAGGTGGAAACCAAGGCACATTAACTCTCAGGTAGGACAAAGAGGTCTCTCACCAGAACTTACAAAGTTTTGCAGAGATTTACTGCAGATCTCAAACAGAATCTATCGTGTGCCACTAAGAACACTAACCTTGATTTATAAGCTAGCATAAGGAGGTTCTGTCAAGTATTCAGACACAACCACCACCACCCAGTCATTTCACTGTGGTCACAGATCATGAAAGCTGACTTCGCTGATGAGAGAATATGATCCAGCTGGACCAGGAAGTCAACCCATAATAGCTAGAAGGACACTAGACTGAAGTCTGACTTTCATAGTATATTTATATTGAGGGAAGAACAACTGTGTTGTCACAAGATGTGTCAGTCAGAGCCTGGAGTTAGTGCTCTGGCTACTCTCCAAATAAGAGTCCTGGTATTTTTTGTTGCTTTTAAGATCAAAGAGTCCACTCTGAAGCACTAAGCCTTCAAAAAAACTAGGTGCCAAGCTTGAGCAAATAAAATCAACTATATCAAGAAGATTTAAGACTGCCTCCTTCCATGATCTTTATTAGAGTAAGGCTAAGCATGCACAGAAAGGCTTATCCCGTAAGTCACACTGCAGTTTGTAAGTCTGACTGCTTCTTCACAAAGACTGGAGATACCTGCCCCACACCACACAATGATGAAACATACAACTGAAAAGTCACAACTGGCATCATCTGCCCCAGACTGCATTGCAGAAGGAATTAATGAGCTCTGAGGACTTCCCTTCACTCCAGGCTGGTGATATACACCTGTACTTTGCCACGAGACTACCAATTCTAAATTTGGAAAGTGTTCATCATGTTGATGGGTATGTTACTAGGGACACCGCTACCTCTACACAGTAAGGGGCTCTTGTAATTGTTGTAGCCTCCCTCCACCACTCTTGGAAAGACAGACTAAGGATGCCTTTTTAAACATATAAACAGATTGGAATCAGATGTATACTTCCACAAGTCCTGCCCATATGTGAAGAAGCAGCTCACATAGGGCTTCATGCTGCTACATGTGGGCCTCCATTCATCAGGGAAATTTATGCTGTTATCACCTTATTACTGAAGCCCAAATACCTGGGATAGCTCTGAGGTCTCCTAGCAGTGAGATCCACAGCATTTTGCACCACTGTTTAGATCAGTGCATTCATAGTACATTCTTTAGACCACTGTCTAGCACAAGTACTCCAACATACTTTCTGGGTACCTGAGAGAACAACAGCAATCAAACAAGTAATGGCAATGTGAGTGTATGAATGAGCACCAAATCTGACCAAGCTACAAACCTCAGATAGTTCCTGTGTGCAGGTCAGGAGACATGAACTAATTTCCTGACAACAAGGAGGAAATTCTGGCAGCTAGTCATTCAAAAGATGTCACGTTTCTCTGGCTCTATGATCTGCTAATCATGCTGCTTTTAATTTTCAAGACTGGGAGGTAACCAGCAAAGGACTCTCTTCCTTAGTGATGGGAAAAATGATCCCTTCGAGAGAAGGAGGAGATCCAAACAGTAGTAGAGATAAGAGAAGGCACCTCTGGGAACTTTATCTAAATAGTTAGGACATCCTTACAGATGCTGTGGTCCACACTAGAGCTTTTCTGTTTATGAAAGATGGCACATACCTAATTTTACTAAGAGGGGACACGACTGATATTGGAGTTAAGCCATTTGTTTCAGATCCCTAAATAGTTTCTCAACTGTTTGATTGTACTCAGAGGTAAGCAGAAAGAAGTCACCAAACAAAGGACAGGACAATCCTTAGTAGAACTGCCAGGGATTTTCAGCTAGCTCAGCATCTGTCTTGCAGAATCTAAGGCTTGAGGGCTACTGGATAACTTCCAGGAAGTGCAACTTGTTGCACTTCTATTTAGATTCTTGCATAGGTACAAGGGATGAACTAGCGATCTGGTGTCCTCCAGGACATCCACAGAAACCTATCAGTCATTCTGGCATGGATCCTGTTTATCCCTCAAGTGGTTTCTAAACAAATTTAGAATTCACATACAAAACCCAACTGTGACAGCTGGAAGAACTGCTCCAAGGCCACTACTGTGATCAGACAAGAAACCACACCAGCCTTTTCGAAACACTTGCCCATACAGCACTTTCTGACATCATTCTGCATCACCTTGCTAACAGTAAAAGCAGCTTTTCTCTGCAGTCAAACAGAAGGTTGTCCATGAAGGAAAGTGAGTCCAGAACTGTAATTCTACAAATATTCATCCTCCTCTCCCCCTCTACCCCTCCCCTTACATGTGTGGCAGCTGATGTCCTGCCTTGCGCCAGGGGAAAGAGGCCAGGTCACTAAACCCTCTTTCTCCATTCCATAAAGGAGTATTTAAATCCAGACACCCTTTGAACACCATTTCAGCTGAGAAAAGTTTTCTGCACTATCAAAGAAAACAAACTACACCATGTTTTTACATACAACATTTTGTGTGAAATGAAGCCATAAAACCAAGGGTTGGGAATTTGCTGCAGAGCCTGTAAGCAGCAATAAGTTTGTACCGCCTGAAAAAGGCAGGCACAGTACAATGGGCAGCTCTGGTGCAAAGCATCAACTGTGACACTACATGTAGATATATACCGCTGTCCAAAAGACTGGTTTTGCATAAAGTACACACACCTGCATTGGAACATTCAAACAACTGGTTTAAATTATGAATGTATTGTCTTTCATTACTAATTTAACCCTATGGCTGCCTCACGTGTTCTTCACAAAACCTATGCTAGAGATGGCTTCTAGGTTGTTTGTAACAGAAAGACACTGATAAAGAAAAGCAGACCACTCTCCTCCAGTAAACATGTTTTCTTTTTCTCCCTTACATGTCAGCCACCCCTTAAACGTGTAAAACCTATCAGACCTCAGGTAAGAATGTTATCATCTCTCAAAACATCTTCCTGAAAGCCTGAAGAGATTTAAACATAAAGAGCTCTTCTGCTAGTGCCATCATGGAAGCAAACAAGCTGCTTGCATAATTGCAAAGAACAAAAGAGCATCTGTCAAAATGCTTTTCTGTTTGGTCTTTACATTATGAATCAAGCTGCAAGCAGACATGCCTTCCTAAGGCCAGTTTCTTGCTCCACCTCTCAGGGCCTTTTCCTAGATGCCCTATTAGCTTCTCGCCATTCTGTTGGCAATCAGACTGCAATATGAATTACAGGCATATATATTTATTACTGAAATACAACCCTGTCATGCCTGGGGGAGTATGAGTAAATTGCTCATGCTGCTAACTACTACTAGTTTTCTATCAAATATGCTTGTTCAACAGGAGTTAAAGCAAAAAGGATAGAAGACAGCATCAACAGTCTGTCAGCATCAACATTGCTGTCTGCTGTGCAAGAGATGGACTAGGCTATGGATATTTGCCTCATTGTTTCTTAGGTCAGTTATTTCACTCAAAAATCACATCCCTCTAAGGAAGGGATTGGAAAAAATGGCCACAAACAGACTAGGAAAAAAATGATGACAAGAATAAGACAGGGAATAAAATTCCCTTTCCTTTGTTGTCCGACTGGGCAGTAACTCAAGTGGTAAAACTATATGTAGAAGTATGCTCATGCTCTAACACCCATACTTTATCAGCCTCTGGCAACAAAGCTCCCAAAGAAAAGTATATCTTTCTCCTCGTAGGAGGCACTCAATAAAAGATAAAAGAAAAACCACAACATAAAAAGAAAACATCAAAAACCCTCCACCCAAGTCAAAAAATCCACCACTTCTCCCCCCCCCTAATTATCGGTCTAATTTTGAACCTTGTCATTTGCCACATGGAATACATACTGTACAGTTCAGACTGATGTGACACCAAAAGGATAAGAGTAGTGAATTGACTTATCAGCCAACACTAAGTTTCTCCCCTACCTAGCCCTACAGAAGGTCTACAGGCAGCCTTTGTCCTCAGGTTACCAATCTATATAATTCACTGCAGGTCATCCTCAAATAGGATACCATAGACAGACCTTTATCACCCCGGCACAACTTCTTCATCCAAGTGAGGCTTCTTCAGGCTTTTAGTATTTGCGAAATATTGAACACAAATTGCATTATGTAATTTTTAAATAGCACAGTTTAGAACCACTTCAACTGCTAAAACTGGAAAACTGGCAGGTAAACAGCAGTCTTAAAAGGAAGAGAATGTTAATTGGTAAAAAGACACCAAGTGAACTGCTCATATTCAAAATACTTATACTCTCAAATCCTGACCAGCTTGAGGCCTAAGCTGAAAACATTCATTTCTGAAGCTCCGAGCTAGAATCACATTCAGTACTGGTGAAATAAAACTGCCCTTAGGTGGTTTCACTGCATTAGATCTCTATTCTCCCACATCTGTGAATTACAGTAGTTGAACTTACATACCAGCACTCCAGAGCTGCCCTTGCTGCACCACCACACTTCCTGCATCGATTCTATCCTGTCCTGCATACACACCTAAATTACTTTTATTTCAGCTCTATTTTGTAGTCTAAACCATATCAGTAAGAATGCACACCTTACCTTTACATTCTGAAGAGAAGCCAGCTCAACGGCTTTTTGAGCCAAAGTTAGCAAATTGGCCTCTTGAGAAACACGCCGTCTCCGTCGTGTACTCTGGATGACACCACCTCTGACACCCTGAAAATCATTAGTTCTCTGAGTGTTTTCTTCAGGTGCTGCTGCCTGTTTCTCTCCATCTCTACCGTTCTGGGCTGTGGTTTGCCGGTCTGTTTCCATCTGGCACAGCTCACTATTGACCAGGACATCCTTCTGCCCCAGATCCAGTCTCTTGGGGTGCAAATAGTTGCTTTTGCTGTGGGCCAGTGATTCCGGTGGCTGCTGCACTGGGACCTCTTGCTGATGTGTCTGCCAGTGATGCAAAAATAAATTGCTAGGCTGTTCTTCCGGCTGCTTGGAAGCCAACACTTCTCCTGCAGAGGTCAGCAGGACACCTTCTTTGGAGAGTCGCCGTGACCTTCTTGGAAAGGGAATCTGGGTCTGAGGTAGCACAGTCTGTTGGTTCTGCTCTGTTAGAGCCTTGAATAGTTCCTGGTTCCTCTCTGTTTGCTGAAACTGGTGTGCCATCATGTGATGCTGAGGTGCTGCAGCTGCCACATGAGGCTGTGCTATGGAAGCAGTTTGCTGCAGGCTGAAGGCTTGTGCGGCAGCCTGTTGCTGCTGCTGCTGAGGATAAAAATTCTCAAACAGCTGCAGTTGGGGAAGAGCTTGCTGTTTCTGCTGAGCAGTAAATGCTGGACTGGAAGAAGCTGGGGCTTCTTGAAAGACATGTAACAATTCAGGAAGACCTTGCTTTTGGCCTTGGTGACCAAACGCAAGTTGGAAAGGCTGTAACGGCAGACTCTGATTCTGCTGCTGCTGTTTCTGCATCTGATGAAAAGAATTCATTTGAGCTTGCTGCCTAACTAGGGCTTGCTGTTCCAGCTGAGCCTTCTGGGACATCATCTGCTGGACAGCATCTCCATACAAGTCTAGCTGTGACACAAACACTCCTTTCTCTTGATTTCTTTTAAGGGCTTCTGCGTGGCCATAGAAGCCTGGGGCACCAGCATTGGAGTGGGGTCCTTTCGGGTTGCCTCCAAAAACCATACCATGGTTCCACATCGAAGGAGGAGATTGCCAGTGGCCATCACCCCTCTCTGGCAACCGATTTCCCATTAGGGAATTCTGCCATTTGACAGCTGTTACTGCCTGGGGCATCATCATTGATTCTCCCCTATCTTGATTATAAACGGAGTTCATCAAAGCAACGTTGTTGGGGGCACTTGTTAATCCTCCTGCATGAGAAATCTCCATAGTTTGGGAGACCGGTATATTCCCTCCATGGCCATAGTACTGTCCTTCCTTCAGTGGCTGCTGAGGTTCTTTTGATGACACAGCTATTTCCTGCTCATTAAAATAGGCAATTCGTTTCCCAGTCCTTTTGCTTGAAGACTTTTGCTGAGCCTGAAGATTCATGGTTCAGTCTATTCTCCCAGCTGCACAAACTGTATTTACAATCCACCCATCCCTGAGGTGGGGGGAGGAAAGGCACAGAAGTCTCTCTTTTCCATGCAGTTTTAGTAATAAAGGCCAGGAAAGCAGTCCAGAGGGAAGTGCCTCACTTCCTTTTTCTCTTTTCACTCTTAAGCTTTGTGGTTCAGAGGCCAATAGGGTCCACTTAGTTACAGGTCCTGAAATAGAGAAGCAATTGCAATGAATCACCAGACATAACCAGCATATAAACACGATAAGCTACAATGTGTCTGTCCCATTTCCCATGACAATGAAGATCGGGATGATATGTGTAAGAAATAACAGATCTGACCTACTAGAACGCAAAACAAAACAACTCAGTTTTACCAAACAGATATCACACTGTATTTGCATGATGCAACTCCTAACTGCACACAGACTTCTGACTCATCACACAAACTCATCCTGAAGGTTTTTCTCTCAAACCCCCTCTAGTCTGACCGATTACTTCTGTGTCGTTCTGTAGCCAGAATAATCTGCTTTTAATCTGAACTGAAAAACACAAACCAAAGAAACCCTCATGACCCGTCAAAAATAACATGTCAGGCTGCATTTCCCAAAGACATTTAAAACCCACACATGTACATGAATGAAGCCGAACATGCAGCAAGATGCTGGATTCGGTGTTTTGATGGAAAGGATCAGGTGGCAGCTCATCATTCACACCCCCTCCCCAATCATAACAGTTGCTCTGCAATTAAGAAGCACACAAGCGCTGCGGACAAGGCCTGCTCACTCAAGCTGTTGCCCTCTCAGATGCTTCCTCCAACAGCTGAAAGCAACTGCTCCTGCTCAGGTCACGCTCATGGGAAAAGTAGCTCAGGGCAGATTGCTACAGCTGCTCTCAGACACCAGCAAATGTCTGGTAGTGCACAGCTACAAACATAACAGGAGAAAGCCTTTCTGGAACATGCAGTCTAGGACAATGTTACCCTCTTCCACTGAGAGCAGCTACCCACAAACTCAGGCTTTAAAAGCCTAGTTTGCAGGATTAAGGTCTAATGTGTTAAAACATACACTGGTGTTTCTGTAAGGACACGTAAAACCTTTTAAGAATCTAAGTTTTAAATTAAATTCTTAAGCTACTAACACTCAAATTAAAGTGTCTCTATTACTATCTCTTTTCCATACTCACCCTGCTCCACTTCAAGTCACACTGCTAATGTATTCCAGAAAGGTTTTAATAAATCGTTAAAAACCTATTCTTACTGCATTCCTTCTGCTACAAAATCAAGTTTCTCTTGAGTGAAGCAGGTAAGACTAACACCCACATCTCCTCCAATAAAACCTGCAGTCCATTTATCTCCCGCTATAAAATGAAAAATAATAAACCATGTGCATACAGCACACTGCAGTCCTGTAACTGAAGCTTCCTCTAAACGGATATGGCTACAGTGCAGATTTTAATACTGAGGTGGGGTTGGGAGCATGAGGAGGAGGAAAAGACAAAGCGTTTAAATGAACTTACGCAACTTCCACCTCAGAGGCCAAGCCTGGCTTCAGCGCTACTGGAACCATGGGCCAGTGTTTCAGAGCGTGACTCACTTCCTCAGGCTGTTAACATAGCTGTTCCCCCTGCATTGCCTCCCCCTTTGCCCTGGCTACAGACCATGGATCTCTGCCACCCTGTATCACGGAGCCAGGGCGTTCCTACCTCCTCTAAGCACAACATCTCAGCTCATTTTCCAATCCTCTCTGAACAGGACAAAAATAACTGTAGGAGAAATTATGGACACGTGAGATGGAAAATTCTCTCTAAACTGCAACTAATACACAAATGAGGATTTCACAAAGTAAGTTTTTCCTATTATCAAAACTTCACTAGGAGAGGAAAAAACATCCTACAGTAGAAAACCAGATCCCTGG
The DNA here is from genome assembly GCA_030323915.1 of Brotogeris chrysoptera. Lineage (NCBI taxonomy): Eukaryota > Metazoa > Chordata > Aves > Psittaciformes > Psittacidae > Brotogeris > Brotogeris chrysoptera. The sequence continues at coordinate 20,673 of JARCZZ010038601.1, read as the reverse complement.
CAGCAAAAATGTAGAGCTGGAAAGGTTGCTATGTGCCTCTCAGGGGCATTAATGTTACACTCTCTCCTTGCTTTTTTGCAGCACTGCCATAAATGTAGACCACAATACCTGAGGTAATACAACTTAACAGTGGCTTCTGACAGTATCTTTCTTTTTCTGAAATCATCACAAGCTATTTTTCTCTCCAAACCAGACAACCTTGTAACATTTTCCTTCCACTGATGCTTCTGTGTGCCTTTTTTATTGATCAGTCACATGATTCTGATAAAAAGAATGGAAGCTTTTCTGTATGTCAGAAGATACTGCTGCTAAATCAAATTTAAACTTTAAACTGCCCAAAAGCTGGCATCCCATTTCAAGACTCCTTGGGTTTAACCCTTCTAAAAAAACAAGAACAGCTGATGCTGTTCTTAATAGTGGTGACTGAGATTTGCAGCTACCACACACACAAGTATATAGGGAAAGGGCTCTGAGGTTATCAAGGAAGCGTTGCATTAACACAGCTCTCCAAACCTCCACTTGTGTGGACTGTGGCTCTCTTTCTTCCATTACTAGGTAAGAAGCCACCAGCACTGTAAAGCCTAATTCAGACCAGTTTAGAACTGCACCTACTTAGGAAAGGGATGTAGCAAAAGTATTCAGATGCAAAGCTTATGAAAAAAAACCCCAGTAAATTCAGAGATGACATAAAGGAGGGAAAAAGAATATGTACTTGTGTGTTCCATAAAGAGAGCCCTAAAAAATATTACATGCCTCTTAGGAAAGTTATTTTGTCACTTGAGAAGACTGTAGGGATTGAAGGACAACTGAAGTTGCAGCAGCACAAAAACCAAGATAGTGAAAATGAGCGAGGAAGAAAGAGATTAAAGCTACTCTGAACAAAGCGTGCTTACTGAACATCCCAATTCTCCTAATTGCATGCAAAAAATAAAACTAAAGATCACCAAGAAAATAAAAAAGATAATTGAGAGCATCCAGTATTAGACAGTAAAACAAAATATCACAAAATCCAGCTTTTTAGAATTTCTATCTATATAGAAAAACTGCAGCAAAGTATCTTCTAGGTCATCCTAATAATAGAAGTCCACAGTTTAAACTGAAGCAATGGATATTCAAGCTGCAGCATGACTATGCTCCAGGAAAGCTCACACTTGGCAGCTTCACTGGCTGAGCATTGCTGGCTCTGTGACTAAGCAGGCTTCCCTCCCTGAGGCTGAGGGATGAGCTCACATTATCATCATCCTAGCCACTTACCAGCTTTGGGTTTTTTTGTTTTACTTTAATTTCAGCACAACAGTCAGCCTGCAGTAGCACAGTAAAATGGCAACACACTTTGCAGCAATGCCCTGACCATTTCTTACCTTTGAATAAAGCACAGAGCCAGTTGTGATATAATTCCCAGAAGATACTGTGTCTTGCCTCCAGATATACTGAAATGTTAAGACACCTTGCATCTTACACTGCACAGAGAGAAACCAGAACCTAGCATCAGTATATTTTGGTTTAATAACTAATATTCAGCATGCAACATCAGTGGTTATTTTCACTTCCAGGAACTTCTGGCATGCCACAGCTTCTCTCAAACTTCCTTCAGATGAATAGGAATTGTATGTCACTTCCTTTAATACTGTAAATATTGTCAGATTTATGAGGAATTTTTCACGTTGCAAGGCTTTCTCTCCTATACCTAAAAAGAATGTCAAATTATACATATATATATATATATATATATCCAACAGGCACTTAAGCAGTATTTTCTGGAATGAAAAAACACATAAAGCAAAGTAACTTACAGCACCTTACTCAGAAACTGGGATTAGCATTTTCAGCTAAGACTTCTCCAGCATACCTGTATGACAGCATCAAAGAAAATCTTAAACACACATGGGCTAGATTTAGGCAAAGCTTCCCAAAGGACTTACTTAAGTATACAACATGACCAAGGAGAAATCTCTGCCTGCATCCAGGATACTGTGCTCAAATTAAAGTCCTTTCAAAGCAGAGATATCTGAGGAGCGCAGGGCACAGGCACTCAAGAGTCACTCACTGGCTGATACCACCTCAGGACACCCATTAGCAGATTTTACTCAACCCAAAGTAGGTTCACCACTTGAATCCTAGCTTTTAAATACTTTTAATTTAGGATATTTTTTTTTTCCATGTGAAAAACAAAAGTCTCCCTGGGTTCTAGCTAATGCACATTCTCAGCCTTAACTGCAACAATGCTGTCACAGCTCCTTACAGGAAATCTGTCATATTAGACTGATGGGAAAAATTTCTCACTAAATCCTCCTGCTGCCAGCAACTCAAATTACTGATCTCCCTTGTAAGAAGCTCAATTACTTTTAATGATGATGAACAGATTCCAAGAACATTTTTTACACTGAAGTCAAACACAGCAAGCTGCTCAGTGTACTTCTGAGATGGAGCGATCGAGCCTTCCTTCTCTAATTTGCTCATTATTATGGTCAAATCCCACATTCATGAAACAGGTGAAGAATCATGACTCACATTTTACTAATGAGAAGCAAAACCAGAGGAACTAACTCACTTCTAAGATCACACAACAAACCAGGTCAAAACTCAAGAACAGAGCATAGGATATTAGCTACCAGCTCCCCTCCAATGCTGAAAGAAAAAATGGGTTTAAATCTACATGCAAAAGACAAAAATTGGGTGGGCTATTTATTTGTGCGCAGAAAGAGCAAAGAAAATTTAATTCCTCAGTGCAATAGCAGGACAGAGCTAGTTCAATTCGATAGGGGAGGTTTTGTTTCCGGGTTCTGTCATTTTGTGTTGAGGGGTTGGGTTTTTTTCGGTTGGTTGGGTATTTTTAAATGACTGGATACTTACAGGGCATCACTTGTCCCAGTTAACAGAAATTTGCCCCTATTAAACAACCACCACCTATTGCCAGTCTTGAGTGAGAACCAAGAAAGCAGTGAAAACATTGGTCAGTTTTTGCGTTTGCTAGAAGACCTGCACAGCTTATCCATCTGCTATGCTTACCCAGTGGTACATGAAAACAGCCTCAGTGCCTCCCTCAAAAGCCCCTCTTGCACACTCACTTGGGTCATATTTTCTTGCAGACAACTACATCAAAATTCCTGCAGATTGTTCGCAACCTCCCACTAACCAGCTTCAGACACCTTGAACAGGAAGGATAACAGCACAGCTTTCTTACATTTTGTCCTTGGGAAGAAGCACGAAAAACCAGGAAACAGAACACGTTTGTAAATTCTAGCAAAACAGCAATCTATCACCTGAAAAGACAGGGAAAAGCTCAAAGCAACTGAAAAACACAACATTGTCCAAGAAAAACTAGAACATAAATGGAAGATGATGCTTTTATGTCCCTATCACCTTAACCCAAATGGCACAGCATTTTTCACAGATACCTAGAAAGCTTGCCTCTATAGCAAAAGGCATTATTTTCCAGGAGACAAGCACCACAGAAAGAAGAGCAGCTGAAGCCCAAAGTGAACAAGCAAAAAGAACTGAAGAACCAACTGAACAGTCTCCAGTTACAAGAAGCCCACTACAAAAGAATACAAATGGGTAACTACCATTTCACCCCCCTCAACACCTTCAAATAAGAAACCAATCTAGGGAACTGCATCAGATGAAAGACCTAGAATCAATAAAGCCTATGAAATGGGGGGCTCACCTGTCTGCATAACTTTGCATAGCAAAAAAAGGAGCTCTACAGTTCTGCCCATAAAAGAAGCACAGATCAAAGGAAAGCTGCTTCAGACAGGGAGAGACAACAAAAAGGAAAACGCAGCATCCAGAAGCTTGACAACTTCCACTGTAGCCTGAAAGTGCCTGCCTGGGGCTAGCAACTGCATACCTAAGTTGCACACGTCTAAGATGTTTATGGTCTGCCCAAATATTCACATGATCGGCCCATTTCTGCTGAAGAAATACCAAAGTTAATGACTGACTTCAAGGGCACCTCTGCCCTGGGGACAGCATGGTTAAAATTACTTTGCTACCACTTTTACTTTCCCATTTTCAGAAAATGGGGACTGATAAAGCTGTTTTAAAGCACTGTACTAACCAGAGATTCACAAGTAAAATCCATTGGCTCTGCGATGTGAAGCAGGAGAGACAATGGGAAGGAAGGACTGAAGGACTATGTGCCAGCAAAATCAGCGCGTATTGCATCACCAGATGTGACATACTGCTCCAATCCAATCCAGACCATTCCTGACATTGAGCATCATAAAAACATTTTGGTCTATTACAGTAAAGGATGACATAAAGGAGAGGCAATGAAAATGTGTTCTCATTTAACTGGACAGCTTCCTTTTAAATTCACAGTTCCTGTTCAAAGTCACCTAAGCATGCATTCTATTTTGACCTAATATTTACATCCGAGGATAGGGTCTTATTTCTCTCCTATCTCCACAATTTTCCACATTCCATCCAAACACACAGATGCTTTCTAATATGCAGGATGTAAGAGAGAAAGATCTACACCTCAAAAGGGAGTTTTGAGGTAACAGTTCTAAGAGAGGAGTTGTGTACTTTCAATGAGCACTCAAAAAGTAACCTGTATTTTGGGTTGTCTTCCTCAATTCAACCTGTAAATTCAAAATAAGTATTGAAGGTTCACTTTTCAAAATGCACCTGGGATTTTCCACCTAATTTTGTTTTAAAGGGATGAAAAAGAGACAAAAAGAAAATGCCCATTAAGTGCTGATTAGTCTTGCCCTTACAGCCAAGGATCTAGGCAAAATCTGACTTACACGAACAGTTCCACCAGAACAAAATCAGCATGAATGAGGAAGAAAAACCTATTAAAAAGATAGATTGGCATTTTAAAACTCAGCAGATTAAAAAACAAAACAAAAAACTACCAAAACCCCACCAAAAAACCACCCTGATTTATTTTTTAAGGAACTGACAATGTTGTTTCTAACAGCTACTGAAAAGATACTACAGCAAATACAAGTTGGATCCTCAATTTAATTTATCCTCACGCAAAATCTTGAGTGGTATTTCCAAAATAACTGAAATTGTGCCCAAACCTCATCTCATGAAAACAGAAGATTCATGATTTGCACGAGATTAATCTTTGGACTTGCAGAGAAACAACACGCAGTTCGTGGAACTACAAGAAATGGATGGCTACGTGAACTGGACTTTTGTATACAAATTTGCAGGAAAGCCCATCTTCACAAATGGCTTTGCAACAGAGTGCTGGCTTACCCTTTAGCAAAATAGCTATATGGTACATCTCTTAATTTAGACACTGTTTATAAACCATACTGAGGTTAGGAATATTAGTTATTACTATCTGTCATGATAAATACCATGATCTTAAGAGGCCTGGGCAGCCTTAGAGTGAAGAGAGATCACAGCAATTAAGGAGTACAAAATGCTGCTCTCAGTCTTTGTAAAGTTACATGAACACACTATTCTTTCCCACTGGAAATGAGTTAACAGTCCTTCCAAATGTAAGCACTTAGCTATTTTAAGCTTTTTTGTTTGGAGCTGTCAGGGAAGGCAGTTGCTAGCAACAGAGAGACCAACCAGTACTCCAACGTGCAGGAATCACAGCAGGCTCTAAAGTCAGAACAGCAAGGAGCAGGCCAAAAGCTCCCTTCCCTCACATTCACATAGCTGATATACCCACAACAACCCCTTCGCTCTGAATGCCTCTCCCACCACAAACACACCGGCTGCAGATTTGCAAGGATCCACCCCAGAGACAGCCCAAATCTCTCTGCACTTCAGCCCTGCACACCCGAATGCACTGAGCTGCAACAGGAAAGATTGCTGCAGGTTCGTTCACTTCCATTTTGACCTCTCCAGCACTCCACCACCAAAAAAGACATGCAGATGTCCAGTGTTTGCAACACCACAGTCTAAGAGCTTCACAGATTCCTTCAAGGCTTTGCAAGAGGCAATGGCCTACAAATAAGGAAAGAGAAACGGGAAAGTTCATAGAGATGATACTTTCCATTCCCAGAAGTTTCTTCATGAGAGACATAGATGCACTCAATACCCAGACTACAGCTCTCAGCAGATGCCATCAAGCAGGCATCATCACCCATCCAAGTCTGGATGGAGAACAACTGGGACTAAAAGTGCAGGCAGAACCTGGGTCTGAGATCCATTTTCAGCTCTGCTACAGACATGCATCTTAAGCAAGCCACTTCAGTTCATAAAATGAGAACAATACCTGAAACCCAATACACTGATATTCATAAAGTATTAACCTTAACAGTACACTCTAACAGGATAGATGGGGATTCTTCCACAGAGAGCTTAAAGGCCTAATTACATGATGCAACAGGGCAGTGATAACCAAAGAGGATGGAGGGGGCAAAAAATGTAGGAAAAAGTTCACACAATAATATAGTTGTTCTTTTGGCATATGCCTCTCTGCCTCACTCAACCCACAAATACCTTTTTGGTTTTCAACAGTTATCTAAGCTGAAGCAGTGCTGATCTTGGCTCGCCCACAGCACCACACACACAGATGCCTGTATGGACTGAGCTGATCTATTCTAAATCTACTCAAGCAGTCAGCCTTTAACAGCATGGACAGGACTTCAGTTCAAATTTCTAAAATTATGTCTTTTAAGAAGTTTTGTGGTCACTTGAACATAGCAGGATCTTTTGATTGTGCTGGTCTGTGACAAGGTACATTTAGCTCTCCACCGTGACTGGAGCTGCTGGGCATTACAACACTGCAGCTGAGCAAATTCAACTAGTTAGTCCTGGGGGGTAGGAACACTGAAAAATTTGGGCAAGCATGACCAGCACATGGTGAAATCAACAAGGTTTAAAGAATCGAGAGGCCCAGAAAGCACTTGATTTCTTAATCTTTAATTAATCAGAGCACTCTCCAGGCTGCCAAATTTAGAGGTCCCTGCCAGATACCTGCCAGACACCTACCCGGTCTCCTTATTTTAGCCACAGGGATTTCAGTGGAGGAAAGAAAGAGCAGATGGTTGGCACCAACTGGATCAAATACAAAGCAAACCTTTCCCATTTTTGTAGTGGCTTATTTGTATCCTTACTAACATTATAAAGCACTTCTCCAATTGGGCATAAGTAACACCAGCTTCATACATACTCAGAGTAAAGTCAGAATCTACCTCTAAAGATTCAGCTCAACATGCCTACCTGAAACCAAACCACCCATCCTGCACTTCATAACTAGAAAGAAAAAATGTCATTCAATAACAGTAGTGCCCTCTAGTAAGAACCCTTACAAAGCCATTTTAGATTGTGTAGAATACACAGTTCTTAATAAAAAACAAAATTAAGGCTACAATGATCAAGTTCAATATTAAGGAAAAACTAAAGTTTACACATTGATCCACCTGCACATGGAATTCTCTGAGTGTTGAGCAGAACATTGTTTACTTTTACATCATTCCTTCTGCAAGTCCTGGAACAATACATTCTAACTAAAGTAATAACATTTTGGGTCAATAATCCCACATTACATTTTGCATAGCTGTATTTGCTAAAGATGCAAACTACGCAACTGCTGTTAACAGGAACAGTTCAGTCCTTCCCCACTGTGAAAAAGCAGGCCGTAAGTAACTGGAAAGTCACACAGCAACTGACTAGAAAAGCTGCTAAGAGGATCAATGCTAAACACCTGACCATCTCCAGAAGTAATTGCTAAGCATTAAAACCAAAACAAAATCCCTTATGTAATAGAGTTTTCACTCTCAGAATGAAAGGCTAATGAACTAACCACCTCTCAGGTGCATGGATTCTTCTCTCACATTGAAGAGAAAGAAATTCTGAAATTGATGCTCCTTTACAAAACATAATGCATTTAGTGGGCTCTAAAGGACTTTTCCATACCAGCTCAATAACACCCTCTTATTTCAAATAGTTTATCAGTTCATCTTGCATTCCACAGCTTTTGATGACTGCTGTTGTCAACAAATCTCCAAACAATAAGAAGGAACGTCCAGTATCCTTTCAGCAGGCTAAGATTCATTACGCAGTTCTCCCCCATCTGGGAGAGGTCTAGGAATCAACCAAGGCAGAAAAACATTTTACCACAGCTGCTACATTGAAGAAAAACTCTGGGGAAAGCAGTTAAAGGAACTTGCCCACAAACAAACCTGATGTTATCGGAATACTTAACATTTACGTAACACTTTGTAACAGTTAAAGCAATGTACTGACACCAATGCATCCAACCTTACAATGTGCCATGTGCAACATTCTGTATTTTTAACAGTTACATAAATTCATGGGAAAGAGCTTGGTTTGCACTAAAGAGCAAACACGCAGCCAACAAGATTATTCTCTTGGAATTCGTTGATCTGCTTTGCCCACTGCTCACTCCCTTCATATTGTGCAGATACAGACTGCATTTGCAAGATGCCAGGTAAAGCATTTTCATTTTGAACGGATACACTAAACTTCAGAAACTGGCACAGAACACTACTTCTTAAAATACCCTGTATAACTCCCTGTTAACATTTACTCCTGTAAAGTGCTATTTTCAAATTAAAAAATCACAGTATTTTCTAAAGCACATGAAATTTCACGAACCCCTACCTGTAGAAGAGGTCTAACATTAATATGTATCTATGGCAGTGTCATACTAGAAATCCCTAAACAATACTCCATAGATGCAGCATTCTACAATGCCTTTGTATGGTCCATGAGCTCTGACTGGAACTGCAGGCTAAGTGGAACAGCTCTTCCACCTGCATGAAGTGTACTGGTTGGGGTTTTCCTATATTGCTGTTTGGTTCTGGTTTAAGAAAATGACAACACTAGCCAGGTGTACTTCTCTTACTGCCCATGGCTTCATTTGTTGCACTGTAGTACAGAAACTGTACTACTGCAATGTCTATTTTACCCAGCTGCATGGCCTCATAATCATAGCACAACAGCACTACATAGTGTAATGCACGTACTCTGGCAACAACTCTTTAAGGGAGGGAACTACTATTACTCCCTTTTTATTGACGGGGACTAAGTCAGAGAGAGTGACTATGAAGTGACTTGGCCTGAAGAGGTCTATGACAGAGCAGGGAACTCAACTCAGTGTCAAGCTAGCGCCCTACCCTTTCAGTCAGCTCCAGTCTTGTTACTCAGTTTGAAATCCCTTCCATGGCTAAGGTGCAAGTGAAACTTCCCTGAAATATTTCTCCCTACTTCAGCCTGCCCATACCCAGTCATATGCCCATACATGCTATGCATAAGAATAAACTCAAGGTAAGTATACTGCAATCAATGCAGGTTTATTGTGGAACTAAAAATACTTTCCTAGCTTTTATTAGAGTTGTCATGTATAAGACAGATGCATAGTGATATACTAGCCTTAACTCCAGTAGTGTCCAGGGAACACACAGCGCAATTCAGCAATACTAGGCAGACCTATTCAGGTGCAAACATGACATTGCTACTCATTCTGTCTAGGGATGAGGTAGCAATGCTGAAGAACCTCATCTAATCACTTCCCTGCATGCAATTACAAATTTAAATGAAGAAAGAAATGAATGAATATACTGATTTACAGCTAAAGTAGATTAGTTCGGTACGTATTTTCATCTGTTCCCACCACTTACAATCACCATAAGCATAAAAGCACACTTTGGAATCAAAAGAATAAAAAAAAAAAAAAGAGCTCTTAAATCCTGTAAGACAGTGCTTTTGGCAAATACCGTGACATGTATATGCCATCTATGCAACCTCCTTCCCAACAACCACTTCAAGGGGAAAGAATTTTTGCTCTTTTCCCACAACTGCAACATCTGAGGCACCACAAATAAGAAACAGCTTTCAGGCCCACAAGAAATGGATGCATCAGAATAGCACATGTTCAAAGCCCACCCGTGCAGGGACAAGCTTCTATCCCTTGATCCCCCTAACTGCATCTTCTGTTTAAGGCTGCCTCTGGCCAAGTTAAGAGCAAAACTTGCAGTGACTTTTTAGCAGGAACATGGCAGAGATCACAGCAGCTGGTCTGCAGGAACAAAAGGACTCTTTCAGCAGACCATAGAAGGGGCTCTGCTGCTTCTATCTCTGGATCTTCTGACGTCCCAGAGGTGGGATGCACCACGGTCCTCTGCCCCAGTTTTGCTCTGCAGTCACAAACATCATATTTCTGTCATTTAAGGAGGCAAGAGGGGGAAGGGAGGGACCGAACCATCACACATTTGGCTGTGAAATATAATGAAGTGTCACGGAAAAAATAAAACGGGGGGCAGAGCTTTTTAAATGCAAGCATTAGAGATGAAATTGTAAGTAGTTTTTCCCCTTTCCCTAAAAAGCTATGTATGTATACCAGCTGCTCACAAAAACAAACAAAAAAAAACCCACAAAAAAAATAAAACAACAAGCCTTGAGAGTTACACATGAGGAATGCTAAGTCACAGTATTACTTAGGAAGAACAAGTACTAATTTGCACATAACTGTGATGAAATTCACCTATTACAGTAAATTAAGTCAATTCTGCTCCCAAATCTCCCACCACTTATACTTGTGGCTTTGTTCTCTCTCTTCCTTACCAACAAAGTTGTAGGCTCGGCACAAAAAGTTCCCTTGCAGACAAAAATCTGCCAAATCACAGAAGTATTGTCAGAGCCACAAAACCAGAAAACACAATAGAAAATTCACTCTCATTGCTACCTGCACATAAGACCATGAGGAAAAAGGTTCACTGAAAGGAATGGCTTCTACTTTTACACAGCTCCTGCACACAGCAGGCTAAGCTTTTATTACTGTAGCAATTTCTAAACTTATGGCTCTGCTTAAGCAAGGTTTCCGTATTCTTCAGTTATCTTCAGCTCCCCTGCAAGATGCATGACCCTGGTTTTGGCACAAAGCTTCACAGTAGCATCTGCACAGACAGAGGGATTCCCCCAGGCAGCAGAGGCCCAGGGCTGAAGAATTTACCACTTTTGATTTTAGATTGAGGTCATGTACAATGATTGGTTTCCATTCCTGTTGCCACACGTAGGAAGCTAACCCATGAGAAAAAGGTGAGACCATGAAAAAACTAGCGGAAAGAAGAAATATTTCCCTTCTGAAACCACGAGTGTATCGGGCCCTGAAGATGCCTTTCCTCCTACACCTTCATACTCACCACATTTTGTCCATTTTCTAGAACACAATGCCTTCCAGTCAAATATACTTAGCTCCACAAAGATACCATGGTAGGACAAACTCTTTCAAAAGACATGAACCACCCATCCAAGTCAGCAACTGTAATAACTTCATAGTGTGCCCTTCTCCCGCTCTCTTTTTTTGAAGTAGCTTCTCACAATTGGGAATTTCACATATTAATACCCATCTTTTATTTTTATGTGCAGATATTTGCATGACGAAGAGGAATTAACACTTCTTCTTTTGGACATGGAAAGAATATTGTATGACAAATTTCTCAGTATCACTGGAGGAACTGCTTATAGTTTGAAAGATTATTAATTCTCCAAAATCAATTGAAAAAATTCCTACATACACCTCCCCCTAACATCCAGTAGACACTGGATTTAAATGTTCATGGTTTTAATGGCAGCAACTGGAAAAAACACACACCTGTCAGTTGCTCAACTTCCAGTATCACTTCACTAGCTCTCTGATCAAAATCTAAAGTAAGCAGATCTGCAACTCTGATGTTAATAAAGGAAACTGCTTACCACCCTCAAACTTTTCAGGCTTTTTATACCTTAAGCAAGTAAAATAATACTTCTGGTGGTCTTTGAATAAACAGTTTAAAATAAAGTCCATAGCAATATAGATACTTTGCTTGCCTTGCTGCAACAGTAAAAACTTCCCCAGACAAATATAGGCATGTTCTTTTCCTGCTTCTCATTCTGGAGAAGGAACTCTTCAGTGACAAAATCCTCCCATTGGGTGTTTCTTGATAATCTACATACTTACAACAGCCTCTGCTATTGAAAGCGACTTCACTAAACCAGTCTAGGAATAATTTCCATGATCATTCTGGGGAGGAATGAGGGAAGATGTAAACAGTTAACACTCTTCCCCTCTCCCTCCCAGCAAATTGCACACACAAGCAAAAAAAGCAAGGGAAATAATTAACCTACCAACTCCTGAATTTTGCCTTCAATTCCCTAAAGTAACTTCATGCACAAAATCGACATGTGGAAAGAATAATCGGTGGTGACCAACTTGCTGAGGGTTGTGGAAAACCGGCCTGAAGAGCACAGTGAGCTCTTGCCAGAGATCTGCTGCTGCACGGACCCCAGTGAACCTGCACCGCAAAAACACCATGTCCCTCCCAGGCATTCTGGAAAACCTCAGTGTCTAAAAGCAGCCAGTGACCACCTCTCCCCTCCCACTCTGAAGCTTAACCTCTTTTTTTATGTCCCTTTATACGAAAAAAAGGCAGACATAAAATTGCAAATGTATACACAAACTTAAAGTCACTTTTTAGTCTTTATGGGATACAGCTCTATCACATGGCCCTACGGCCTCTGCTGTATACTGGCACCATTTCTGGCAGGAGATACAATCCATTTATTTTAAGATACAGAAGGTGTTATTTAAATCTACAAGTTTGCTTTCAGCTTGAAGCTGCCTTTTTAAATCAAAATCCCATCAGGAACAACTTCCTATTCATTAAAGTATCTTAGTATTTAAAGATGAAGTGATCAACAATACTTCATTAAAATATTCATCAACTCATTCATTAAAGAAAAGTCCTGGAATGATCTTATATCAGATCCACTATTCTATCATCATAATTCCTTCCTGAAGAAGCAGCAACTCTTGCAAGTGCTGTCTGCATATAACTTGAGCCCTGTACTTTATTTATTAACCAATATTTTAGGAAGTGCATCTGTAATTACTACATGTCTTCCAAGTTTGCACAAATAAATCTTACTTTCCTATCCAAAATGTAATCTGTATTTTGGAGGTGGCAAGACACTGGGCTTCCCTTGCAGGGGAAAGCTTATCCTCCCCTCCTCTCTCTGAGCATACAGTACGCTTGTTAGTACCTCTGTTATCCAGGTCCACTTGCACTGCTGTAGAACTGCTCCCAGACACTTTTGTTGGCATCTGGGGACTGACAAACTTCAATGTACATTGCTGTTGTAGCTCATGGCCTCCACCTCCCTCGTTTAGTTTTTCAAACTCCCTAGGATGCCTATATCATTCCTACTAGGCAGGAATTGCGCTCTCCAGCTGCTGCTGCAAGAAGCTAGTGTAAACAGATTCCCATTTATAGCAACTCTTCTAAAAAGTTTTTCTCTTGTTGAGGCAAACACCAGCTTCAGTACAATTACAATCCATCTGTGCATATATCTGGTAGAAAAGTCATTTCCTCTTACAGAAGGTTATAGTTATTTAGCTGCTCCAGTACAGCTGCTCCAAAGCCACTCAGAGTCTAAAAACATACTTTTGTGATGTTGCATTCCCCAATGAAATGCATCAGCTGCTGAGCAAGAACCCAAGTGATAGCCTGAAGAGAGAGGATCTCTCAAAGGGTTTGTGTCCACCCTGCAGATCAGCAAAACTGGTTTCAAGAGTCATGAAGCACAGGCTGCCCTCCACACCAGGCACCTGGCAGCTCCCCTGCCCTCACAGGCAGCCTGGCATGCTATGACATGCGGCTGCGGCTGCTGTGACATCCAACTCCCCCCCTTCACTAATTTAGACACACACACCCCCCCTAGCCTAGCCAGGCACTAAACACCTCTGCAAAGACAAGCAAGGCAATAGGCATTTGTAGCATATGCATGGAGCTCTTCACCCTGTCCCAACAGTGCACATAAAGGCATACTGGAAGACATTCATTTCATTTAGGTCTTGGATAAGGATCTTTCAATTTATTTATTTATTTTTATATAAAGCCCCTTCTGTTGTTTATACTACTTGTTCTGCATCTCCATGAGCAATGAATATAGTTTCTTTTTCAGCTTCTGCATTAGAAGGAAACCAAGCTCCCTATAATGACAAATTAGATTGAAAAGAGCCTAGCTACATCACAGTGTTCAGACTTCACTGACAGAGAAGGTTTTAAAGTTACTGGTTTGTTTGGGGTTTTTTTGATATTAAAAAGTCATAAACTGCTACCCACAATCCTCAAGAAAAAAACCAAATCAAAGTATCTTTCAACTGCTTTAATCCTCAACTTACAAGATGTGATGCTTTCAATGACATCAAGGCCATAATGTATTTGCAGCCTGGTCAAAGGTGATGCTCTTGCTTATGCTGGCACCTGATTAAATAATGAAGTCTCCAGCATATTAATAATGTATTTTCAGTCGTCAAGGAATCGTAAAAATACTCCCTTGTTTGAATTTTGAAATAAAACCCAGTTATTTCACTTTCAAGAAGTTCTTGTAAGAGACTGCAATTTGAGAACCTACTCAGTTATCAACAAACTATTAAGCAACATGAAAATATAATTATATGCTTTTTCACGCCAAGTGCAAGGTCCTACACCTGGGTCAGAGCAATCCCAGGCACAGCTACAGGTTGGGCAGAGAAGAGATTCTGAGCAGCCCCGTGGAGAAGGACTTGGGGGTGTTGGGCAATGAGAAAATTAACATGAGCCGGCTTCAGTGTGTGTTCGCAGCCCAGAAAGCCAACCGTATCCTGGGCTGCACCAAAAGCAGCGTGACCAGCAGGTCGAGGGAGGTGATCCTGCCCCTCTACTCTGCTCTCAGGAGACCTCACTTGGAGTATTGTGT
>JARCZZ010038600.1:0-19935 GCA_030323915.1 Brotogeris chrysoptera | reverse complement strand
CCCCTTCAGATACTGGAAGGTTGCTATGAGGTCTCCACGCAGCCTTCTCTTCTCCAGGCCCAACAGCCCCAACTTTCTCAGCCTGTCTTCGTAATGGGAGGTGCTCCAGTCCCCTGATCATCCTTGTGGCCCTCCCCTGGACTTGTTCCAATAGTTTCATGTCCTTCTTGTGCTGAGGACACCAGAACTGCATAGACTTAATTTCCACTTTGAAAATCACATCAGCAAATATAATTTTGTTGATAACTACAAACTCAGACACTTTATTGTAATAATTCCCATTTTTATGACTGAAGGTCAACTTTAAATAGGGGTTATGGCATTTTAAATGCAAAATTCTGTCAACCCAATGCTAGGAAAAGACATATTTATTCAGACTGAGTGCAATATAATGCGTTTTAGCTTGCTTGTTTCATAAAAAAACCCTCTCTGTCATGAATACTTAGAACTATTCGTACTTCAGATGAGCCTAAGTAAACACAGTGAGGTTTCCCATACAGCCCAGCCAATTTGTTCCATTATTCCTGGCCATATGTGTAGTTTTTAGAGCTTTTGTACTCCATTGCTACTGATAAATGTCATCCGTTTTTATAGCAAATGACAGCCAAAAAAAAGCTTCTTAGGAGTTCTTCATGTACTTAGTGACATTGTTTAGTGGCAGACTTGGCAGTCCTGGGGTAAACATTGGACTTGATGATCTTAAGGGTCTTTTCCAACCTAGTTGATTCTATGATTCCAGGAATATGGGAACATGGCAATAGGTGGGAAGGCACTACATAGTCTTTACCACCTCTGGGGTCCAGTCTTGCTTAGGTGCTGGTGTGTGGAAACTTCCTCAGCATTACACAGAGTTTGGACCCGGCTATCTGAATCAAGTACTGGCAAAATGGTGTTTCTACTTAACAGTCAAATTGTACCTTTTGTCAAGGCACCGTAACTCACAGATAATTATCTAGCTCTAGGGTGCTTAAGGACTCTATTTGTACCTGCTACATTAAGTGCAGGTAAACTACACTGTAATTCTGTGTTTCATAAATGACACTATTAAGTAAATATTTTTTATTTTTTTTTTTTTCAGTATTTAACATAAACTACTACTGCAACTATTTTAGATGCAGAAAACTACTGTGGAGAGCGCCAAGGGAATTAGCGCAGTGTCATGCCTCTGAAGCACATAAAGCATAGAATCATAGAATGGTGACATTTTTGTCTGTCTCAGTCCTCCTCTGGGTACCAGCCTGCATAGTGCTTCAGGAAAGGAAGCCCCGAGATCGCTGAATCAATAAACAGGAATTGTGGCTCTCGGGTCTCTTGCTGTTGGTTGGTTCTTTCTTTGGCCTTTCTGCTCAATTAAAAGGCCATTTAGCTAAGGGATAAAAGGGCTCCCCGCAATTTGCCGGGTGACACTAGGTGGCAGCGTGGCATCACAGTGCCTAACGCTTCCCCTCCCTCAGCGTCTTGTTTCTGGGGTACTACATCGTAGAGAGGACTGTTTCGTGTATTACCGACAAGAAGTTCATGATTTGTTCTTCTTTTCCCTAGGTTAACCAGGACGGAAGGCTGCATGAAACTCTGTCCACAGGAAGGATTACACTAATTTAGATGAAACAAACCCATCGACAGTAGATACAGGTTTAGGATCAGTATCTCACATGCCCAACAACAAATGGCCGCTCTCATGACCACAGCCCTACAACTAGAAGGCAGGACATAGGGAAGTGATGAATGAAGCTTAATTATGTAGCAGTAGCTGTGCAGCAGATATACAGTCATCCACAGCATGATATAAGGAATGTTTTATGCATTAAACATTGCCATTTCTGTGCACAAAAGCATTCCTGTTACATCTTAGAAACAAATGTTTTCTCTAAAGGCAGAAAACAGTGAATCACACTATATTCCAAAGTATATGAAAGACTTTTAATTGCCATCTAATTTGTGTTGTTTGAATTTATAAAGAATACTAATTAACTTCTGTCTCATGCATAAACATTTTGCACTGAATTAATCATAGTTCTGTTTTTGCAGCAAGTAGCTTCAGGGCTGATACTACTTCTAACATATACAGCCAGTACAGTATGCAGGGAAAGCATAAACAGAAAGATAACAGAATCCAGCTCATCTCTTCCTAAGTATATCTATAACATATACATCAATTTGATACAATCTGTTACAAACTAATTATTAACTAGAAATTGTTACATTTTAATTAACTAATTATTAAGGTGGAAATTAAGAACCGAGGCAATAGCATACAATTCTGTCCATGTGCTTATGAGTAAACATTTAATTATGAAAACAGGAATTAGACTGTGAAATCACAATTTGGGGAAAAGACAACAAGGTCTTTCTATAAAGATACCAATTCTTTTCTAACTAACAGGAGAAAACTCCACAAGTTGTTATGCAACTGAAATGTGAAAAAAACCAAGTGTTTGGTTTCACTGAAAACAGCATGGAAACAGTAAAATGGTGAATAGAAAAATAAAGTTTTTCAGAGCAGAAAAGGTAAAAATACACAAGCAACCAGATATTCCAAACTCACAGTACTTCTCAAAACTACATTATTCAGACACCTTCTCTCCCAAGGAATGTAATTTTGTGGCCAGGTCTCTCCTACCTCCACATGATTTACTGTGCATGCTGCCTGATCCTTTATTTTTCCAGGATGACAGCTGAACAGTGTCTACCCCCTTTGCTGCAGAGACCGAAGTCCCTAGGGATACAAAAGCATTCCATTCCTCAGAGACCAGGGGACTGCAGCTACATGGTAACCTACCAAGGTCTCCTCACTTTGAGTGGGAGAAAGGCTAAAGGACACCAGCTTATTTGTCTGCGGTGTGTTAACCAAACAGAAGCTGACCCACTCTGACTGTTGTGCTCAGCCTGGATTTAACACACACAAGGAACACTGTTTTTGCTGTGCTAATGGGACTGAAGCCTAAAAAAACCCCTATTACGTATTTTGCATATACTGCCATAACCTACTTGTTGGGTTTGTGTTGCATACCACGCACATTTCTCTCTTCTTCATGATAAAGCTTATGTAATTTTAAACTAGATTTCAAGAGAGGCAGTCTGTCATTAGACCAAGTATTGTAATTGCAAAACACACACCAGCTTTCAGGCACAAAGCCTCTCTTACAAATGGTACAACACTGCATAACCATTAAGAAGCATGACAATAATATACAATTACCATCTCAAGAGAACTGAGAACTGACCTCAAGAATGGGTCAGTTGTATATAAATATTTATTTTGATAATTCTTAACACTCCATTCAGTGAAGTTACCTAAAAAATAAATATTTTAACCAAGATGCTGGTATTTTCCTACTGTATGAGCTTCATCACTGTACATGATGGAGGAAAAGCAGCAAACTATAAATGTAGGACAAGACTCAGCTACTACTCATGGCTTTAATAATGCAAATATTTCTGCATATATATGTATAATAAACATACTTTGGTTGGTTGATGTACTCATTTGTGTCACCAGTGTCAGGATATCTTTACGAGCCCATGAGTGAAAAGAAAAAAAGGTCTTCTCTGTGTTTGGTAAAGGTGGTAGTTGCCTATATAAGGAGAAGCAGCAATCTATACACAAGGAACCTGGAGTGATTTCAGTTCCCCATCCCCTCCTGAAATGTTGTGGAAAGATTTCAAGCAGCCTGAGTTTGCAGGAGACAGCTGGCAGCTGCTAAACATGTAATACTCTACTTGATCTCCTGTTTCCTTTGCATATATGTGTGCGTATATATATATATTTCCTCTAAGTACGTACAGTTCTCATAGCTCTTCTAGAAAGTCCTCTGGAAGAAAAACTGTAGTGCCAGCACTACATTTGACAGATTTTTTTTGGCTGCATTCTCCAAGCCGGGGCTGGGCAGCTGCCCAACCCCTTGTGACAAAGAGCAGTAGCTGCGGCCACATCCCTTCACTTGAAAGGGCAGCTGGAGTTACTGGGCTGGAAGAAAATTCCTTCCTTTCCCCTCTGCAGGCAGGAAAGGTGCCAGTTCTCTCAGAGGGTCTTCTGTGCCGGGTAGTCCCTGTGTCCTGCAGTGCTGCTGTACCCGCCCGTCCTTGCATCGGCAGTGCCAGCAGAAAGAGGGTCACAGGCCAAGTATGAGTCACGACTTAAAATAGCAGCAGGCACAAGACTGCAGCACAAAATGCCGTGTGGGGCGGCACGGCAAACAAAAGCGCTCTGACTGGAAAAAAAGGGCATCTAATCACAGCTCTCATTAAGGCCAGACTGACAGTATAGTTTTAAAATGTTGGCATTTTTAAATAGTCCCAGTAGTGGAGTATTCCTGTGTAGAGGTTTTGCTTTTTACCTCCAAACAAAGGGTGATTTCCAACAGGCACTGCCATTAGGAGTGAACACCAGTCTGTAAGTAAGTGGGTAAAAATTACTCCCTTTCTGCTCTGTTCTCGTTCAAACAAGAGAGGAGCGTCCTGGGTAACGCCTATGAAGGGGTAGGCGAGATGGAGTGTTTGCATCAGAGGGCCTGACCCATGCTGTGCAAGGACAACGTCTAAAGGCTGTGACACGGCGGCTGCTTGCAAGGCAGGCAGGAAGAAAATCCAACAGAAAGGCGTCCAAGGGAAAGTGTGCAACGAAAAGGAGTACTAGAGAGGAAATAGTTCTCAGGAGAGAACAAGGAAAACTAGCAGGGACAAGTAAAAGGGGGAAAAAAGACCGAAACCTATGGAGTCTGGGTCATTTTGGGCGGCGAGGCTTTCCCA
Organism: Brotogeris chrysoptera; assembly: GCA_030323915.1. Lineage (NCBI taxonomy): Eukaryota > Metazoa > Chordata > Aves > Psittaciformes > Psittacidae > Brotogeris > Brotogeris chrysoptera. Next base: position 15,186 of record JARCZZ010038600.1, on the reverse strand, counting down.
GGGGGGATACAGGAGGGGTGGGCACCAAACACCTGTGCCCAGTCCTTAAGATAGTAATTCTTCCTTCCCACCCTGGAGCGCTCTGGTATGAAGACCCCAGGTAAAGGCGAGGCAGGCCCACGCTGCACTTCCGTTGCTGGGAGGGTGGAATGAGCCTTTCCTCATGGTACAGAGATAATAAACTCGCTTACTTTTCTCACTTTTCTCTTTTCACTTTTCTCCGAGGATTAGGTTTGGGTCTCTGGAATAGCGATTACTGCTTTACAACAATTAGCCCGCCTCCTTGGAAGCACTGCAACTACCACCACAGAGGAACACAGCCTGTTGTAAGCACATTATATACAGAATCATAGAACAGTTAGGGATGGAAAAGATCTTAAGATCGTGCGAGATCGGTACTGGAGCCAGGCCACAGCCACGTAAACTCTTCGTAAACGCTGGATTTACATTCTTCGGTTTAGAGTTTACTTCACGCACGTGTGATGGGCTGAACACACGCGCCCAAAGAAAAAAACCAAACTGAACCAACCCTGCTACTACCAGACTTAAAAGCTGTGTTTACCAATATAAACCACAATGGAAACACGTTTAAGCATTCCCTTCCCGAGGAGCAGCCGGGAGAGAACGGAGCAACCCGACAACGGCAGCAACCGTCAGCCGCGGCAATAACGTTACCACCCCCTCGCCTCACAGAAGCGCGGTTGTGCAACTCCATCCGGGTCCGTGTCCGCCTGGCGTCACACGGGGCACGGGGGCGGTGACACGAGGCGCGACAGTGGCGGAGGGAAGGAGCAGGGAAGTGCGACCCGAACTCTTACCGTGAGGACGGCTCGGGGGTCCTACTGCCGCTGACGCGCTCTCCGCTTGTCCCGAAAAGGCGTACCCGTGGCTAGCGAGGCTACCGCTGAGCCTTTACTGCCCCGAGCAGAGGATTGCGTCGTGCGCTCCCCCCACCCCGGGGATGGCGGCGCTTGGTACGTGCCGGCAGAGCACGCCTGCGCCGTGCGGGCAGGGCGGTGCCTGTGTGACTCAGGCGCTGCCATTTTGAGCGGTGGGTGCCGGCCGCGCAGTCCGCTCCGCGCTCGCTCCCGTGCCGAGCCACCGGCGCACACCGCGGCGCTGCCACTCGCTCCTGCCGGCCGGCCGACCGACCTCCCTCGAGGACGTCCCGGGACCGCCCGGACGAAGAGAAACTCGCCTTAGCTCTTTCGTCCGTCTTCCGGCCGTCCCCATCCGCCGCTCCGGCATCTCTATGCCCGCCGCCCTCCGTAGGAACCACTAGCGCAGGGACCCGCCGCCGTCTCCTCCTCCTTCCGCTGCTGCTGTCGTCGCCGCCGCCGCCGTCTCCTCTTCCTCCTCCTTTTCCTCTCTCCGCCACCATTTCCCCACTCCCCGGCACCGGGGCGCTGAGCTAGACTATGGGGACCAGGTTGGGGCTGCGCAGCGGCAGAGCGGGCGGCCCGGTCGTCGTGTCCACTGCAGCAGGCATGGGGGGGCTCCGCGGCTTCGTGGCTTTATCTTGACATGGCTCCTCTCCGTGCTGCTAGCAGCGCCGCCGCCTCCACTGCTCCTCCTGCGCCCGCTGGCTGCGGGTAGCGAGCGGGCCACGGGCTCGGTCTTTTGTCTGAGTCTCTCAGTCTCTTGCCTAAGTGTGGGGGGAGAAGTTTTGGGAGGGGTTGCTTTTTGGGTTTTGTTTTCCTTTTTTCCTTTCCTTCCAAGAGGAGGAAGGGGTGGGGGGAATACTTTTTCCTCCCTTTTCTTAACTTGGTCCGGCGGATTTCCTAACCTAAAAACTTCTTAACCCCGACTAATCAATCACCAGGGGTGGGGAAAAAATGTCTGGAGAGAGGAGGAAAATAACTTGATAATTGGGGTTTTACTTTTTTGGGGGGGAGGGTGTTTTAGAGGTTTAAAATTGCAACCTAGAGTTGCAATTTTTTATTTTTACTTTTTTTTTTTTTTTCTTAAACCTCTCAAAAATTTGACACCGAAAACCCGTGTTGCGAGAAAAGCAGGAGCAAAACTCTCCCATGTTTCCCAAGTCGTGACCATGAAGTGAGAGGGGAGACACTGTCCTCCTGCGGGGTGTCCCGCAGCCCTTAGGCACAGGCCGCCGGCCTGCCTGCTGCAGTCTCTGCAGCTCTGAGCAGGGAGAGGCTTAAGGAGAAGCGAGAAGCGTTGGCCATGCACAGCCTCGGCTAATCGTGCTCGTTGTTCCGCGCTGCAGCAGCTGAGGGAGAAGGATCCCCGGGGGGGGGGGGGTCAGCAGCCCAGGAAGTGTGTGAGGTGCTGGGGGATGTAGGGCTCTCCCAGTGGTAAGGAGCCTGGGTTTGGGGCACTGATTTGAGTTTTAGTCTCTAGGTGAGATAATACTGTCCCTTAAACCCCTGCCCGCCCCTCATCTATGGCCATCATGATCCCTCTTCTCTTTGGCAGCAGTAGCCGCAGGTCAGTGATGTGCCTGATGATGAGCAGGATAAAGACAGAAATGAGTCCACTGTTTTTTCTCTTTGCTCCCCTGCAAGCCATCACTGTGTTGTCTGTAGTTGATTTTGTTGTTGGCAGAGAAATGTACCTCCTAGGATGTGCACTTGTCCTTTGCACCCTTTTCTCTGCTCTCCACCAAGTGTAATAATTCTGAAGGGGGAAAAAAATTATAAAGCGGGCAACACAGCAGTAGTGGAAGGCTGAGAATAATAATAATCAGAGTCATGGATCTGGCTGGGGTGAAACGCAGTTTCTAATTTCAGCTTCACTTTTTTTTTTCTTCTGTAAGCAGAGCAAAAAGTACCCCCCTCCCCATGGATTGGGCTTGTGCCGGTTGCTTTTTATTGTACACATAAATTGTGATAACACTTGTTCGTTGGTTCCTTTATTTTTTCTTACCCACTTATTCCTGCAGCTAAACCGTTAAAATTCTTTTGTCTTCAAATTTCTAAGGGTTTTTTTTCTTCTTGGTTTATTGTAAAATCCCTTCTCCAGCTATGGCTGGACAACTACTTACTTTGTTCCTTGACCCCTCCGAAAGGCCATTTTCGTAAAATACTGCCTGAGGTGCGGTTTTGGGTTACATTAGCGTTCTATCTGTTGAGTCGTATTAGCAGGAATCAAACGACTTGTTTCTGTTGTACTCGAGTCTTATGAAAAGGTGCCCATAGTTTAGCGACAGTTTCCAAAGGCTTTAGTACCACCTGTGTTACAAAATGGGGGACCCAAACTCCCGGAAGAAACAAGCTCTGAACAGACTTCGTGCTCAGCTTAGAAAGAAAAAAGAATCTTTAGCTGACCAGTTTGACTTCAAGATGTACATTGCCTTTGTGTTCAAAGACAAGGTAACTTATATTTGATCTTTCATGCTGTGTTTTCTTTTGTGATGCATATTAACTATGCTGTGTAAAGTCTTGCTGCCCGATTGCATCTTGTGGTTTATCCTTAATAGACTCCATTTTATTTTTATCATTTCTAATCACCATATTTACTGAGGTCATGTTTGTCGTTTTGGCTTTTCACGTTTTTGTAGTTTTGTAATGTAGAGGTGTCAGTGCCTCATTAAATGATTACTTGGTAACTTACGAATTGGGTAAATGTTTTTCAGAGTTAATATTGTAATGTGTTCAGCCTAATTGGAGTCTGAATTGTGTAGTTGTTGGCTGTGAACAGTTGAGTTGAAGAGGGAGATCTGGTTGGTTCAATTGCTAAGTAACTGCATTTATCTGGTTAAAGCAGAAGGAAAGACCTGGCAGTTGAAGGGAGGGGTTGCAAAATGCAGTATTGAAATGGCCCAAATGTGCAGGCATATGTGAAGCTGCTGCTACCATTTGAAAGGGAGCGGGGAAGCAAAAAAGGAAGTCCTTGGTTGGCTGCTTTTGCTGCTGCTGAGTGCTGTGTGTGTGGGCTAGGGTGGGGAGCCTGGTGATATTTCTAAAGCTAACTATAGACCCACAGTTTTAGGAGAGTTTCCATCCACAGATGGTGAAGAAAAGTAGGTGCTTGTAGTAAGAGAATGTGCTGAACAAATGATGAGGAAGTGAAGATCGAAGCAAAGGGTAACTGAGTTCATAATGCGCAGAGTGCATGTAGATGAGCACTGAAATTGTTTAATCCCCTCAAATGTATGGTTTTTGCATTTTGCTTTAATAGCTGTGTGCTTTTTAGTGAAGATTATTCTCTGAACTTTCACTGAAAAGTTAATTTTTAAGTTCAATTTGCTTTTGTTCTTCAGTTCTACTGCAAACAGATGGATATAGTGGGATGTAATTTCCTGGTACTGTCACAGAAATAGAAATAAATGTGAATGTTTGAGCAGTGGTAACAATTAGGTTTTCTTAGATGACATGACTGTAATGGTTTCAGCTGGAGCATTAATAGTACTTTCTGGTTGCTTTGTAGAAATTAGGTGCAGATGCCTGTTTTAAATCCTACAGAATTCACTCATAGTGAGCTGAAGATGTTCATCAGTGCCAGTTTGCTTAAAGTAGGAGTTTAGCTCAGCCTAGCTTGGTTGTCACATAGTTGCCCATTATGTATGTTCTGGCCAGGGGCATGGAGGGTTATTTGATAGAATATGCTTTGCCTGTCATGTAGTTCTTAAATAGGTCAAGACTTCTCATGAGCTGTAAGCTGTAACAGATATTGTATATCTGTTAGAAGCAGATATAGGACTTCAGGCAATTTTGCATGCAGCAGAAACTGTTCTTCCAAATTCCCTGATAATGTTTTGGCCTTGCTTGAGAGAGACTAAGATACTTGTGATGACTATAAAAGTTACTTAGCAAATCAAAATAGTCCTCCTAAGGTTATGAATTACAGCTAACTTCAGATTGGACCTTGATCACGCAGTTACCAGATGTGTCTTTGAAAGACTTCCCTTTTCATAAAAGGCCAGCTTTAAAGTATTGCAAAGGGGAAAAAAAGTGTTGCTTGATTTGCAGAGGACTTTGGGTCAGCCTGAAGTAATGTATTTACATGATAAAAGGGCAGTCCTGTTCATGTTTAGATACAGCTTTACTGTATGCAAGATTGTCATGTAAATCTGCATCTTTGGAGACTACAAAAACCATGTTCATTTTCTTTATAAAAGTTGTTGCACTGATTCTAATTTCTGAAATTTTGCATGTATGTTTTAGTGTTGTTTGTGTCAAAGTCCTAATTGATGTGATGTGCACTTCAGATGTGAATGCTAACAGAAAATCACAAATCCTGACAAACTGTTACCTATAATTGCATAGAAAGGATTGTAATCTTCATGTAACCTGTGCTTCTTTCAGAAGAAAAAGTCAGCGCTTTTTGAAGTGTCTGAAGTAATACCAGTCATGACCAATAATTATGAAGAAAATATCCTGAAAGGTGTGCGGGATTCCAGCTATTCTTTGGAAAGTTCCTTAGAGCTTCTGCAGAAGGATGTAGTACAGCTTCATGCACCCCGCTACCAGTCTATGCGCAGGGTAAAGTTCCTCTTTACACTTGCTGGGTTTTAGTTTTCAGCATCATGCTGCTCTTTGTGGCTCTTAAGGCTAATCCTGCTTTTTTTTTGTCTTGTCTTTTTTGCTGCATGAGGATTTTGTGGACTTGTGTTTATGGGCTCTGTTTTGAAGGGTAACAGCATATATATTCTTAAAGTCTGTTTAAATACACAGTGCTCAAGCTTTACCCTTCATCTATCTCATTCAACTATGCCTAGGGAATTGTATCTTCTTACCATCCTTGTTCTTCAGGTGTAGTGTTAATTCTTGCAACAGCTCTTGCTGCAGAGCTAAATGGTTTTTCATTACAAATATTGGAAGATAGTAATTGCTAGTGTTTTCTTAAAAGTTCCTTAAAAGGGAATTTATGTTAACTGGATACTGATACTAAGTTTCAGTGGAAGGTAAGGAAGACTTTTAGTTGGGCTACGAGTAATACAACTGGAGCATTACACAAATATGGTAATAAATAGCACTTTTCAATTGCATGCTTGTGCAGATAAGTTGCTGATCTGTATTTTTTACTAATGGAGGGAATCTAAGTACAGAACTTTGCTACTTTCAGGATGTGATTGGCTGTACCCAGGAGATGGACTTCATTCTTTGGCCTCGTAATGATATTGAGAAGATAGTCTGTCTCCTGTTTTCTCGGTGGAAGGGATCTGATGAACCCTTTAGGCCTGTTCAGGTAATTATTTTTGTTTAACTTCATTCCGTAACTTGCACTTGGAGGGGAGAAGTAGTACTCTCTTCTTAACCAATTCGTTGGCAAGCTGTGCATCTTTTGTAGATGCTAAAGTGTGCTCTCTGTTTATGAAGCAGTCAGAATTTGGCATTCAAAACACTGTTTCTTATCTTTATGCACTGTTTTTTAGCACTTCCAAAATTTATGTGACTGAAGGACCTTTGCAAATGACATGTTTGCAGGTGCCTGAATCATGTTAGTATGTGGCTTTTGGTACAGTTGAATCTTGGCTAAATATGATGCTGTCATTAAGGCTTTCAGAGTATCCCAAGTTGCTGTATTTTATTAAAGAGAATCTGAGATGGATGGAATTTTTGCAGTATAATTTTACCTTGAAATAAATTTCAAACGTTTTAGAAATTTTTTTTTCAGTAGCTGAATTTAGCTGTTTGCATTCAGATTTTTGAGCAGTGTTATATCTATTTTCCCTGCCAGTTCTGCAGTAGTAGTTTGAAGCAATGTGCTGTATTATTGATGCACCAGGATGTTCTGCCACAACAAGCGAAATCCAGTTTTGTAAATGCAGTTGAAGTAGGACCTTTGAATTGCTAGTACATCATTGCAATGACTGATGTCAGTGTTGGCAGACTGAAACATGGGAATTCTTTAAGTTGTGCCAGGAGTCAAGTGTGCTGTTGTCTCTGTGGTCCCGAATTTCTGCTTTACATAGATGAGAGAAGGAATGAAACAAAATTAGTCATAAAGCTCCAGATGGGAGGAAATCAGTTGGTTAAATGTGAGCTTTAGTTACTTAAATATTTTATTCCCCTCATTCACACAATGCAGGCCAAGTTTGAATTTCATCACGGTGACTATGAAAAACAGTTTCTGCATGTTCTGAGCCGAAAGGACAAGACTGGAATTGTTGTCAACAACCCTAACCAGTCGGTGTTTCTCTTCATTGACAGACAGCACTTGCAGGTAATCACAAAATGCTTTTTCTTCTGGAGAACATCAGTGGTCTTGCTGCAAAATACTGAGGTAGAAAAGTTGCTCATGCGTTCATGCTTGAATTTCAACAGTCTCAGAGGGAAGTTGTGCTATAAATAGGATTAATATGTACAAAACCGAGCTGTGAGCCACAGGTGTGCTCACACAATTGATTTAAGGGTTTTGTATTAAAAATTAAGGTCTAAAATAGGTTTAACAGTGGTTTGGAAAAAATAAAAATCGGCTAGACTTGGGTAATACTATAGAAATTTTTCAAGTGAAGAATGAACAGAATAGTGAAAATCCTTTAGGTGTTAGATGTCAGCCTAATAGTGAGTTCAGGCTGTTCATACAAGTGAGACAGTGGCTTTTAAATGTCTGTATTGTTCTTCCACAACCAGAGGCAAGGTAAGGATTGGGTTTGCTGGGCATCTGCCTATTAGTCTTGAGTTAACTTTCATGTTTGATAGATTTTTTTTTTCATTTTTTTTTCTTTGCCTGTAGACTCCAAAAAACAAAGCTACAATCTTCAAGTTATGCAGCATCTGCCTGTACCTGCCACAGGAGCAGCTCACTCACTGGACAGTTGGTACCATAGAGGATCACCTCCGTCCTTACATGCCAGAGTAAGGTTCTGGCCAGCAAAATGGGGAAGATCACAGAACGCAGCAGTGGATTTTCACTTTCCTCACCACTTTATTCTTTCAGAATTTAGAAGAAAACGGACTCATGTTCAGAACACTATACGTTGTGAACCTTGATCATCCTGGATTATTTTTGTCATTTGTATCTCAGAACTTTACAATTTTTTTTTTAGATGTTTTCTGCATGGACCTTGTGAAAGAGAGGATGCTCTGCACTTTCTGCACTGCATCAGCATCTTGCTAAAATGTGAAGGGACTGTACACTGAAACAAATGTATCTGAAAGCACAAGGTGATCATTTGTGGTGGTGTTCCCATTTGTGCTGGTCATGCCCCCTAACATCTGTAATGTTAACCATCAGTATTCGGAGGGTGAGGAGTGATTGTAATGGGTATAAAAGCCTTACAGCTTTGCTGTTTGTATGAAAGAGCACTCAGTCATTTTAATGAACAGAAAAGTGGCTATTACAATAGGAAGTAAATGTGGGAAAGAAATCTCTCTTTAAAAAAGACATCTCATTTAATATGTAGGTGTTTCTTGCCTCTTTTATTTTGCTGGGCCACGTCTAAGTTTACTGGCACTTTTGTTTTGGATCTCTTTCCCCAGGTTGCTGTATAACTGTATGAAGTATTCTTTCAAGTTGAGTGCATTTGTATGGAGGCAGACCTGGAGTCTGAAGTTGCTAAAGCAGCTAAAAATAAAGTAAAATAATAGCTGCAGAAACAGTGTTGGTAGAGGATTATTTTTTCTGGAGAGTTGAGACTTGTAAATGTGCAGGTGAACTGTGCAGGAAATACTGGTTTCTAAAACATTTCTTATGGAAAACCCATCGAGGTTTTTGTTTTGTTTTGTTTCTTTTTCCTTTTGGAATAGACGTTATCAAACAATGTAAAATAGTGCTTGGAGTGTCAAAAGTTGGTTCTGACAGAACATTTTAAGATTGTGCAATGATAAAAGGAAGACTACTGTATAGTTTTGATGACAAAGAAGGCTCTGCTTAAGGTTGAGTACTTTACTGGAGTAAAACTGCATAAGCCTGCTCCCTTTGGATAAAACTAGTGCTTACCTGTTTAAAACTTGTATTTAGCTTTTATTTGGAATTGGAAAAAGATTGGAACTTAAATAAATTAGATGAAAGATGACTGGTTGTATTTATGGAAATCCTATGAACTGAATTTTAGTAGTCTTGCATCTTGACAGTATCACCCACTACAAACACTGAAAATATACAGGCTTTAAAATGGTATTAACAAAGATTAGTGGCAGAGGTGTTCTTACATATGTAGGTGAAATGTTTGTTTTCAAAAGTAGCTGTCAAACGTATCACTAGCATACTGTTGTGTAGTGATACATCAAACATATCACTAGCATACTATTGTACTATAATATTGTGGATATTTCTAGTTCTTTGGTCATAAAGTCCTTGAGGTTAAACTGGAGCACCCTAGAAAAAACGCCACCTGAAAGCTGCAACTTTACTCTAAATGCCTTAAGTCACAAAGAAATATCTTGAAAATGCTGCTTCACAGAATGTGGAGACTTTCTGGAATATTTAGTAGTCAACACACCTGCTAATAATACTTAACATTTCCCTTCTTTGAATGGCCTGTAAGATGTAATACCAAGCGTTCACATGAAGCTCAGGATGGGTTTTGTAAGGTCCTGTATGTTCCAAGTTTCATGAGTTTGGATTTTGCTTTCCAGGTGCAATCCCCCTATTTCTTAGTGTGTCATTTTGGACATCTTCTCACAGCAGTGAGAATATGGCTGTAGTTATCTTGGTTAGCAAAGGAAATGACAGTAGTTCTTGCATTAGGAATTTTCTTCATTCTGGTTTCTCTTAGCAGCCCTGAGGTGTTGGCCTGAATGGCTGCAAACAAATGCTTTTTAAGTGTTGAGGATGGTAGGATTTGGCATCTTTGAAAGGTATCTTTTGCTCCACTTAAGCAAGATACTTCTGAAGGAAAAGATTAAGTCTGAAATTGTCCCACTCTTTCTCACTGGAGCTTCTAGTTCAATCTCAGAATAATCTTCAGTTACTTCAGCAAAATGCCCTTCAGAAGTGAATGGGAACAGTTCACAATACCTAGCTTTTGGTTTCAGGCCCTCTTGGTATCAGCTTCGTGGGTTTCTCGTAGGCTTTCTTCAGAGCCGAGGTTTTATCTCACAAAATGCATGTTCACAAAGCAGTTTGTGACTAAACCAGATTAGTTGGTTCAGTGGAGCTGTTTGTAAAGAAAAAGAGCTCTTTTATAAGACGATTCCTGTTGCTACCTGCTGCTGTGGCTCCTTTGGATATGCTAATAGCAAGAATTGAAATATGCTCTATCCCACCTGAATATGGGAGTTTTGCCAGGCTATTGCTTGAGGATTTGTCATGTGAAGTTGGCAAGTGCCAATGGGATAAACTTAGAGGCAGCAAAATGAAGTAGGCTGAGGGCCATTAAACCTTGCACTGAAATAAAGTGTCTGTTGATGGGAAGCTTGTGTCAGGTGCTTTCCAGATAAGGAGGAGAAACTTAAGTGTCATAGCCTGTACATGGCTGTATAGTTTCCCTTCATTTGTCAGACCTCGTAAGCTGCACAGGTGGTATCAAAAATACGCCAAGACAGATAGAACTGCTTGTACAAGCATTGCCCAAGGGTAATAGGTCTGTAGCTAGTTTGCAGTTGATGCCCTTTGTCATATGTCTCACAGCACAAATAGCTTCTCAAAAGCTATTTTGTTACACTAAAATTGCTGTGTTGATAGATCAGGTACTAGAAACACATTGGGGATATCAGTGTTTCTCTTGCAAAAAGAAATTGGTTACTCAAAACTGCTCCTGACCTTTGAGCATTGAAAGCTTTAGATCAAGGTACTTGCTCCCTTGCTACAAGTTGATTATTATTTTCTTTTTTCATATCAGAATGTTAAGCCTATTGGAAACAAAGCTGGTGGAAAGATGGGAATTTTGCCAGTTTCAATTTTCCAGACTTCGAAAAACATATCTCTGAAAGACATAATTGATCCTCTGCTTTTTTTTGTTGCTTGTAGATATGGATCAGTCTTCACTACAGGTAGGTGCTCTGGTCCTTGTGAGCGACTGCATCTCTTTGTTGACGTGTTAAGGCATAATGTATTAGCTTTAAAATTACTTTCAAACCTCCTGCAAGTGCCATAGATTCCTGTTGCTTGTGCATACTCCTGGCTTGAGAGCTCTGCAGGTGCCTGTCCTTGCCTGTGTCTGTTTTGCTGCTGGGAGAACATGGTGTTTTCTGGCACTCATCACAGGCCGAGTCCTTCAGTTACTCACAGTTAATGAACACCATCTCCTGTTACATCTGAATCTCTGGGGGCTGAGAATGGTCACTTAAGGGGTTTTTTTTTGCTCCTTAAGTGTGGGATTACTGTAATGCGCTGTTACAGGCTTCATTTGAGACTACATTAAGATTCCTGCCGCTAGCACAGTAGCTGTTAGAGCCAAGAATTACTAGACTACATTTACATGCATTAAGCAGACACATGCTGTGAGTTCACTTAACTGCCATTTTCTTTTATTAGCCTGGAAAAGCTTCTCCCTTTTTAGGTTTGCCCTTACTGCAGCAGCAAATTTGGAAGCTGCATAAGCTTATGGATTCTGGAACAGCTTTCTGAAATGAAGCAGTGAGATAAAGGGTTTTAATAATGTCTTACAAAAAGGGAACAGTTTAGCAAGGGTGTTTGAAGAATGGTACTAGCCTGAGTGGTGGTTATTCTGGAACTCCTTTAGTGGAATTTTTCATTTGGATAATCTTTACATATAAACCACTCTTTCCCTAATCATAAAGCCAGTTTATTACTTATCCCTTAGTATTGCTAGCACACAGAAAGGATATTTCTGTGTCGGGTTTGACTTTCATTCTTACTGTCAGGAATGCTAAGGAAAAAATGGCAGTTCCATCTAGAGCAGTAGGTGCTGCTTCCTCACAGATGCTCTGCAGGTCATCACGAAGCTGACGAGACAATATGGATGTGGTGGAAGAGTGCATCGGCTCTACAGGTTAGCTGAGGCAGGCAAAGTGGTGAGCATAATTCCTCTTCTGCATGGCTGACTGAAATGCCTTTTAGGGCTGAAGATATCTATGACCTACTTCTGCTTGGAAAGGATTTACATATGGAAAGGTCCCTTAATTTGAGCACAATTACTTCATGCTAGAGCACGCACTCTACAAGCTGCTTTTCTGCACTCTTGAAATCTACTCAAGCAGCTACTGCTTCCAAGCAAAACAAATTGAAGATTGGATGGCACTACAGTGGCACAGCCCCAAGGCACTGGTTTGGTGAACAAAAGTTAGTTGGTTTGTTTGTGTTCTGGAGGATAGCCAATGTGTCTTGTTTGATTAGAGCCTGCAGGTAATTTACTCTGGTTTAGGAGAGAACCGCATAAGCTGCAGTGTCACACAACTGTGGCAGCTTGGGACCAGGGGATCTGGCAACAGCAGTCATTCAGTGCACGTGTTACAGAATCACAAAGTCGTAACTGTCATCACCTTGTCCCTGAGCACCTGAGTAACAAAATAGGAGTCAAAGTAATGTTTATCTTCATTCCCATAGCCACCGAGGTAAGGGAGAGGTTTTGGGAGTCTCTGCTGTTCAAATGGATTCTGCAGATAGAGAATTCTAAAATGGTTAGTGATAAAATGCAGTTGGAAACTCTTCTGTATGCCCTGGAAGTGGCTCAGAGCCGCTCAATGAAGCTGAACAGAATTAAACTGCTTTTCAGAACAGTTCTCCCTAGTTGCTTCTTCCTGAGAGCTGGAATTCTTAACGACTAAATCCCTCCTCACGGCACCTTAATCTGTGATGTGTGTTTCTCCTGTATCTGGACTCTTGGTTTTAAATTCCAGTGGGAACAACTCTGTTCCAATTCCTCATTCTCTCAAGGGCTCTGTATTGCACAGTTCTACGCTGGTGCAAATACCTGGGTGTCTGCCTGAATGCAACTTGTGCAATAGTGAAACCAGCACGGAACACTTGGCTGACCCATACGTTGCATGAAAGGAGAAGCTACAATTACTTTCACAGAGACGCAAACTGTTCCACCACATCACATATCACAATGTGAAAAGTGTGTCCCTCCATAAGGACAGAACACTAGGCATCAAGGAGTACAGTGCAGGTGTCTGGTATGTTCAAAAAATAAAAATACTACGAGAAAAACAGAGCACAATATAGAAGGGATGGTGTCATTTGCAGCAGTAAGATATGGAGCTTGCAGATGTCTGTCAGTTATTGGATATGTAACCTGGTGTAAGACACACAAGATGGTGTCATCAAGCCACTTCATTTGCTTGCTTGTAAGGGAATTATGCCTCAATCTGCAGTGATAGAGCCAGGTCAAGCTCACAGGAGATTGTTTGTTCTGATGCCAGGTGGAGCTATGTACCATTTGTCCTTAGAACAGTACTTTTTTCCCTTGAGACTCAGCTAAGGTCAAATACAGATTTTTCAACATGTAGGTTAGGGTGAAATCAGTTAGGAACAATTCCAAACATTAAGCTTGATGATTGACAGTTTACTCTCAAAGCTATGCAAGCTCAGTCGTGACAATTCGTCTAAGATCATCTATAAGCCTAAGTTACGTCGTGAAATAAATTAGGTCAACATGCTGCTGCTGGTGGAGGAGTAACAGACAAGGTTGTCTTTAAATAATCAGTTCAATGAACCGTTTTAAAATAACTGGCCTGAATAATAATGATGTCCCTCTTATTAATTAGGTGGCACTAAAACACTGGGATGAATAGCCTCTTAACAAGGGAAAACAGAATTCACTTGTTCCTTCAGGAAGCGGTTGTTCTCTGTTCCCTCTCAGCCTGCAACAATCCTTGCCAGGCTTGAAAGGGAACAGGAGGATACTGTTGCTTTCCTGTTGAGGTTTGCTGCTCTTAATTTGCCTGGATGCTTTTCAATTGTAATTATGTAGATATGATGAATGCTCAGTGATAGAATGGGACCACTTAACTATGTTAGGCTCCCGAGGCAGCCAGCTTTGACTGAGGGAAGTCATGTGAAGCTGCAGTGGGACAGTTGCGCAAGGACAGAGCAGCCCCAGCACAGGGAGCTGAGAGCATTCAATCTTTTGGCACATATTTAATTTGTCACCTCCATCGTTCTCACCCTCTGCCGTTTATTTCAGATAACAGACAAAATCCCTCTTGTGTCCAGTGGGGTTTATAGTAGCTGGGGGAGCAGTTCTAATCCTCACTTCCATTTCCTTGCACTCTACTACATGGGTAACCTATGGAAGGAGAAGGCCAGTAAATTTAAGAACGAGAAAAAAGATGACTGGAGATGGCAGAATGTGTTAATAGGAAAACAACAAGAACAGCAATTGCTAAACCACTTGGTGGGTCCACATGCTATGACAGATCTTCTCTGTCTGCTCATCCTAGTAATTGCAGAGGAGCTGGAAATGTTTAAGACTCACAATAGAGCTCAAGGCAGAGGAAGCTGTAAAGTGAGAGACAATTTAATACAGTGAAGCATATCATTCTGCTAAGCAGAAAAGATTGCTCCTGCAATACGCTGCTCCTGTAATCTTCAGAGAACTGCTTTAGCAAAGCACTGTGTTTCTATAAATAGGACTGAAAGATGATTTTGAGCATGAGTGCAAATACTGGGGGAAAATAATTACAGATGCACTGCTGGAGACAGGATGCTGCTATTAGTTCAACTACCCACAGGCATGTTAGGCACGCAAGCTTCTGAAGACAGCCTCAGAGAAAAAGCCTCGGTGAGAATGTATATACCACAAATAACTGTTATAAACTCGCAGCTAAAATACATCTGATAGCCTGAGCCCACCATAGATATTTCTTCAGAGAGCTTCCATTAAAGGTTATCAGGTGTATCACTTGTTTGAAAAGACTTCTGGAAAGTCTGATACACTCGTAATCTTGTTCAACTTCATGCTGAAACTCAGTCTGCATGAACAGGTCGCTTAACTCACAGGAAATTATTTCTTAGGTTTAGAAATGCATAAAATGCCTGAATATTTGATAACAAAATTCAAAGCACTGAAGACAATGAGTCAACTTGACTTTTTGTCAACAATAAGAATTCTGCATGCCCTTTACTAGTGTAGGTTAACTTCTTCAGATCTCCCACAAGAGACTGAAAACTAAGGTCACGGTTTATGCAAACTTGCACTGCATACACAGCATCACCATTTTTATCGCAGTGTGATAGCCCTGCCAAGGATCATTTGTCATCAGTTTGAAGAAACTGGTTTAACCTGTCCACAAGAATGCATGAGGAGACAAGTCTTCAGCTGAAGAACAGCAGCTTAACTGTACCACATTCAACCCAGGTCAGGCAATCTACAGCCTTAGCCTGACGAAAGGCTCACCCAATTTATTTTGATATGTCTCTGAACTGATGATA